>JALPQI010000817.1:0-203935 GCA_025490895.1 Thaumatotibia leucotreta | reverse complement strand
ATGTCTCAAAAAAAATTTTTCAAAAATTCATAACTCGAAAACTACAAAAAATTGGCTAACATACATGGGGTATATTCTGATAGCTCATGACGTGAGGAATCTAAAAAAAATTTTTTGACGTCAAGGTTTGGACCACCCTGTATATACTATGTACATATAGGGTGGTTAGTGGGTAACCCGATAAACTAGAAAGGTGTATTCCTGACCGCAGGTGTAATTGTTTATTACATTCACATAACTATATTCAATTACAACCTATATATGCAGTAATTGAATGGATATGAATGTAATAAATAATTACACCTGCCCCTTTTACGCAGATTTACAGAAATCTAGCAAGATAGAGATATCTATCACAGGTGTCTGCACGCAGATTTATAAAAATCTAGCAAGATATTACTGCTGCCTCCATGGAGAAGACAACGACAGAGTTACATTGTAAAGATGTAAGTTATTTTTTAATAAATTAACTTTGGAAACCGTAAAAGGTAGCAAGAAATATTTTTACTACGGTGAACACGAAATATCGAAAATAAAAGTAAAAAAAACTAAATTAGAAAGTATTTAGTAGTAATCTAATTAGAATGTGCGTACGTAGTAGTGTTTTTATCGAAATATTTCAATATTATTTATTTACAGATAAAAATATACGGTCAGCAGCAGAAAAGAGGTACCCCCGTTGCATACATAGGTAGTTTGATGTATGCAGGGGTGTCTCTTTTCTCTTCAGCTACTATGAATATATTATAAAATAAGAATGCTAAAGATAGCTAGTATATATTGTAACAAGTATCTGGGTACAAATTAGTTGATGTGTAGTCTAGCAGTATCCCAGTAGCTGTCCCAGATCAAAACCTAGCAAAAGGCATTTGCGACGTCAATGCGTTTTTTAATAATCAGTGTTCGTCAGGATATGGTGGGTGGACCTGATGGATTTGAATAAAATATATTTGATATTATATTTATGTTAGATATTTATATATATATATATATATATATATATATATATAGGTAATTTGAAATCTAGGCCCACGTCAGCTTTAGCATTATATTTTAGCATTTGTTTGTACCTATACAATAATTTGGTACCCCCTGTGTACATATAAAAACAAGCATTCATTTAAAATAAAAATGTACTTCAAAATGACAAAATTAATGATAAATTATATCCTACCTTATACCTACCTACCTCTAGTACATAGGTATGGACTCCGCGCCCTCTCGTCACTGTTTTAGTCAATAAATACAAACTGCAAGCATTTTAGTATTACGAGTACTTCTATATACGAGTATAAGATTAAATAACAACATAATTCGCATGTGGTATAAATACGATAGCTCATAAATATAGATATGGTCATGATGAGAGAATGCAGGCGCTGAGAACTGGCCAACCCTACCAACAAGCTCTGTGGACGAAATGAGAATCAGGTCGAGCAAGGAATCTGACGCCCTGTGGAGTATAGTGAGTGGCGTTAAGTCTACTTATGTAGTTATGTAATAAGTAGACACAAGCCGAACCCACAATATCTTTAAGTTTTCTAGAGTTTATATTAAAGAGATTGTGTTAAAGTCACCCGTTAAGAGTCGAATTCAGAAAAATAATCAATGTTTGGAGGGCACTACGACAAGAACCGCCTACAATCCTCTCACATTAATTTCAAAGAAAAGATATTCAATCGAGCCTGAGTAATTAGAGATATTTTGTTTTAGGATTTTTTGCGAACCATATCAGCCATATTTAATACGGCACGCTGGTTTGGAATTCCTGGTAAAGGAGGAATGACAACTATATGTGTGTCATTGATAATTCTCCTGATGCTATTGGTTTTAGAAGCAACCGCAATTTGGAAACTCGCAAGGGCTTTTGGCGGATGGTCTACTATTCAAGGTTAGTTTTTTCCTTTAGAATCAAAGTTGAACGTTTTACCGTAACTGAAAAAATAGACTCTTGGGAGTATATTAATAAATGTAAGCTATTAAACTAGAGTACAATCGAGTTAATAAATATATGAGCAAATCCAAGGCTTCAAAAATAAATAAGCATATAAACATATATACCTACGGTATTTATGATTTTTCAGTTGATTACATATTAATGTGTACATGCTCAGACATATAACATATTAAAATGACAGGTAATATGCACACATATTTTTGATTGGTGAAACTGTTCAGATGCATATGGACATTTCTATGCTCATTTATTTTTGAAGTCTTAGATTTGCTCATATATTCATGAACTCGACTGTACGATTTTGTACCATTTGACTAAGTTTTATACATTGCAACCAAATCAATGTATTCTTGCTGTAGATTCGGGCACTCATCTTGTTTGCGTGTGTGTACCATGAAAATGTGAAATTAATGTTAAGTGGAAAAAATATTAATGCTTTGACTGCAGATACAAGCATGCACCTTTCAACTTATAAAGACTGCCTCTAAAGAATGATGTGTCCAAATCCTAAACCGCTTTGTCATTTAACGACTATAAAATCAGCTACTAATGAACGTTGCACTTCCAGCCCTGGATTAAATCAGATTCGTGACCATTTAAAATCTATATATGATGATAATGAAGTTACTAATGTGCAGTTTGAGCAATGGATAAGCACAGATCGCCTCACAATAACCACACAAATACATCCGACCGATGATTTTGTTGACAGTAACTGTCAACTGTACAGTCGATGTCAAAGACATCATTACGGTTCGGTTTAGGTGCCAAAAATATATTTACACGACCTTAATGTTAAGGCAATAAAGTCGTGTAAATATATTTTTGGCATTTAAACTGTAACGATATCTTTGACGTCGACTGTACAATAAACTGTTTATGCAATAGTTTGAACATTTTGAATCCTCATGCAAGACTCGTTAATTATTTAAATCATCAAACAAACTTTTTTCGGATCGTCAATTTGTATTTAGGGTTGGTAAATCTACAGAGGATGCTGCTCTCCATCTCACCAACAAAATCTCGGGTTATCTTGATATTGGTAAATGTTGTCTAGAAGTATTTCTAGATCTTGCTAAGGCCTTTGATACGATTTCAAGCAGTATCCTTTTAAAAAAAGTAGAGGCTTTAGGAATACGTGGGACCACACTTGACTGGTTTTCTAGTTACCTTACCAATAGACAACAACTGTTAAAAATTGGTGATTTTAAAAGCTCCAAATCTTCTATTCATTTCGGCGTTCCACAGGGAGGTGCTCTCGGGCCAACACTCTTTATTATATATATTAATGATCTTCCACAATTAAACATCTAGAACTCTGAAATTATTTGCTACGCAGACGACACCGCAGTTTTATTTCACGGCAACACTTGGGCTGAAACATACCAATCTGCCGAGAGAGGTCTATCAGAAATAGCAAACTGGCTTGATAACAATCTCCTGACTTTAAATATAGACAAATGCTACCAAATTCCCTTTTCATAAACTATTGTGTCATCTGCCCCACAAATATACTCTCTTAAAATGCATTACTGCCAACAAAAAACTTCTAGTTGCTCCTGTAGTACTATAAAAAGATGTTACACTGTAAAATATTTAGGTCTTATATTAGACGAACACCTCTCTTTTAAACAACATATCAATTTGCTTTCCAAAAAAGTTAGAAAGATTATATACATCGTTAAACGTCTAAGGGATTGCTCGCCCAGAGACGTATTAAACATAATTTACCATGCACTTTGCCAGTCAATAATAAAATACTGTATCACAGTCTGGGGTAGCTCCTGCAAAACAGTTCTACTTGAACTGGAGCTCACACAGCGTGCAGTTATAAAAGTAATGTTAAAAAAATCATTTATTTTTCCAACAAAACTATTATACAGAGAATCTGGACTTCTGACAGTACGACAATTATTCATACTTTATGCTGTTATCAGAATTCATAAAAATATACCACACTATGAATCAACAAACCACATCCTAAACAGAAGAATATACCGAGTACCTGTCCCTCCTATCAAAACAACATTTGCCAAACGCTGTGCCTCATATATGCATCCATTTATTTATAATTATGTATGTAAAATCTGTGATATAAGAAAATTAACAATATTCAAAGTTAAATCTACCTTAAAGAAATGGTTTATAACACTCTCTTATGATGATACAGAAGAAATTTTAACAACATGTTTTAGAAGGGTTGACTACTCGTACTTACACTAACACAGCCACTTACACATTTACATTCATACACGTCTTACACAAATTATCTTAATTATTTATTTATTAAACGAATGTTATACTTTAACTTTGTGTTACCTATTAACTGACTTTTGAGTCTCAAGATACAGGCTCAGCCTAGTTTGAGACTCTTGGGATATCTTTGTGATTATTGTTAATTCGTTAATAATTATTCAATAAATTATTCTTATTCTTTCTTCTTCTTTATATAATGTAAATCGGCGAAATCTTTGTTCAGTGTGATTTTGCAGAAAACTATAGCTTCACTATACAAGACTCGGTGCATTCAGACCAAGCGAACATTCGCTATTTTAACCTCCCACTCTACGAAATTCGATCGTTACACAAAACGTGATTGGTTGATTAGCGGGGGATAGAACAGCGAATGCTCTTTTGGTCTGAATGCACCTTCACAGGAACAACGAACAAGCCACAATTTTAACATCAGTTTACTATTACAGGAATGGAAATGAAACAAAACACGAAAGCATTGTTATGGTATCAAATGATCTGAAATACGACACCGCTTCGTTTTATACCTTTCAAAAAATTACACCAGCATCTTTTAGATAAAGGTCTAATAGTCAAAAAAATAATATACAGTACTGACGGAGCGTCACAACATTTCGAAAACCGATTTAATTGGTGTTCAGAGCGGCACCTGCATTCACAGACAATGGGATCTGCATTCGTTTTAGAGCTACATGAATTTAGATCTAAAGACATCTAAATTCATGTAGCTAAAAAACGAATGCAGATCCCATTCTCAAACTTTTTGTGCATTTTATATGAACGTTAAGCCACGTTTTAAGATAAAAAAATTTTTTTTACAAATATACCGAACTTCCCGCAAATTACATTTAAAAATGTTAATTCGTGTTTTTATATGAGAAATTCAATCAATTTCATAATTATTATAAATGCTAAAAACAACAACATATATTTAAACAACAACATATACACGGTGGGCCCGAGGAACCCGACCAACTTTAACTACCGATTCTAAAGCCTATTTGGAGCATATAATGTGCATGACCTGCAGTCCAATTACGCATAATTTTCGAGATATTCATTATTTTAATCAAAACTAAAATTCTAAAATCTCCAGTCTAACGCACCCTAAGAACATCACGTGCATAGTTCGTTTAAAAAAATATAGCGACTCGACAAGCACTATTTTCAGTATTTCTGGCCAGTTAGTACCTATCGAAGAGTTTGTCATCCAAATAAAAAAGGTTTCTTTCGTCCCTATGAATATTTATTTTAAGTGTAATGAACATGGGGAGCTTGAAGTTTGAGTGTAGTTACCTTTTCTCATTCCTAGGCGTACTTTAACATTATACCTTTATCTTTCATTTATCAGAAATAATTAATACTCTTCACTTATCAATAGAATACACTTTAGTTTATCGTGCTCAATCACAAGAGTACAAACTATTTACGCTTATACTCGTAACTGGCCCATACCTAGTTTGAAATTAATGTGACTGATATGTCAACGTCAAAAAGTCGGTCAAAGAGATTGCTGTCACGCAAAATCACATTACAAATAAAGAGTTACTTCTGTTTAAATAAATCATCGCTATGCCACCGCGCTATTCTTCGCGCGAATTAGCAGATATCCATTTTATTTACGGATTTTGTGACGGCACCTCCCATGAAGCAGTTGTTGAGTTTAGGACCGGTATCCAACTCGTCGTGTGCCGCACCATGCTACGTTTGTGGATGTACATAGACGATTTTCTGAACTAGGTCTTGGAAAAATTCGTTCTGAAAGAGTGATCAATCTGGATTTGCATACGGAGAACCGGATAATGAACATGATCACGGAAGATCCGACGTTGTCATCGAGAGCCGTTGCTCGGATTGTAGGAGTTAATTACAGGGTCGTATTAAAATTATGGAAAAGGTACGGTCTTCACCCTTTTCACTATCGAAAAGTACAAGGGTTGTTAAACAACGATGGGCTTGCTAGAATCGCATATTGTCAAAGAATGAATCAGAAACTCGTAGAAGATCCCGGATTTCTCAACAAGATATTGTGGTCTGACGAATCTTTATTCACAAGAGAAGGAGTATTCAATTCTCACAACCTACACATGTGGCTTCCAGAAAATCCTCATGCAAAGCGAGAAAGTGCCTTCCAACATAAATAGGGTTCACATTTTGAAAATTTGATTAATTAATAAAAATTCGTTGTTAGCATTGGTTTTCTTTTCTTTTGCTAGTATAACTGACTAATTTAAAATAAAAAATATCATAAAACAATGTGAAAGTACTAAATATGGTTTCACTAGCATAATCGCTTTTACTTTGGTTACGAATTTACGATATTGAAATTTATTTAGATACAATTAATTATTTTTACCTTTGGCCGTGGCCGTGTGGTGACGGTAGTAAGAATACATTTGTCACCACCCCAACTCCTCCTGCGGGTGTCGTAAAAGTCGACTAAGGGATTGAAGTGTTACTGACCATTACTTGATAGAAAAATGATGATGGGCAGCAGCGTCATCATAGTGGACACATTACTGCGATCGCCAATCCGCTTGCCAGGCGTGGCGATTATGGGCATTTACCTCCTAATGCGTCTATACGCATAGGTAATAGAAGAGGACTACGTCCAGCAGTGAACTATCATAGGCTGATGATGATGATTTTTACCTTTTATGTACCTAAATGTTTGGCATTATGAACTCAATAAATTGAGATGTTTCGGTCAATTCACTTAAACACGAACATGCTTGACCTACCCATAAGACTTTTGTTGTCATGTCACAATGACATGACATGACACATACCGTCACGCCGCTCGCCGTACATCGTTTTATGTCGGAATGATTCGTAAAGTGCCGGTTTTCGCTAAAGGAGAAGAATATCTTTCTCTCATTCACTCAACTAAAGATTTGTTTACAAGGATGTGCTAAATTTAATTGATTTACTTTATTCTAAAAAACAAAATTGTTAGGATACTTAATTAGACCTATGTTGATATAACATTAATTACTCGTAATATCTTCAGGAATACCCTGTTTGAATCTGTCGGGTTCCTCGGGCCCACCGTGTATCAACATATAGTTTTTGCACGTGTCTCGTACGACGTTTTTTAGTAGGTACAGATGGCCCTCCGAAGTTTTGAATCTGACGTAAAATGACACACTTCTCGCACTAGAGCCTAAAAAGTACACCATCTGTACTAAAAAAGCAGTAAACATTTTTTTTTTGTAGCAGCAGCAGTTCTCCAATTTTTTTTTATTTTTTTTTAATGCTTATAAACCGGCGACAAAAAAATGTACATCTATTCAGAATATTAAGCAGTATAATTATGCCAAAGGACCCCGGGCCTAAAGTATGGAAAATGCGGTTTCAGTCAAATCTTCTGAAATTTTGATATGTTATAGATTTCAGTACCCTGAACAAAAAACTCTATGGGTGTTTTATGTCTTTAACTAACCAGCATTATCACGAAAAAGTTTCAGACTAATGTCAGTTGTTTAAATAAATAGACCCGAAGTAGAACTAAGTACTACTTTGTTATCTGGCACAAAATCGAGCAGAACGTGGAAAGGGACCCGGAAACCGTGGTAGCACCCATAGAGTTTTTTGTTCAGGGCACTGAAATCTATAACATATCAAAATTTCAGAAGATTTGACTGAAACCACATTTTCCATACTTTAGGCCCGGGGTCCTTTCAACAAATTCTGAAACGCGACTCCATTTTCCTGGCCCGCTTGGCGAGATATGCCCCACATTGGAGTAGTTACCGTCTATTTTATTACTTTTTTATCTCTTAGAAACAATAATGTCTCGGCGGGTTCATGTCAACTTCTAGATTTTTCTACTTTCTACATTTATGTTTGCAGGAAGTGTAATAGCGCGTCTATCTGGATCTTTATTCTATGGAAATGCTTTATTTTCGCAAATACTGACTTGGAAATTTATATCATCTTGGAAAAATTTAGCTCATCTTTGGTCAAGAATTGAAACAATGACTGCAGTGTCTTTGAAGCCAGATGCTACAATAAGGATGAAAATGATTATATTATCAATGTTTGTTTCGGCTTTTGCTATTTGTAAGTGAAGCAATTAATTACCTTTTTATTAAAAAAAAAACAACAATAACCGGCGCCAATAAACTACCTACATGATAGGACTGAGTATATGAACATTTCCGTAGATTGTTCTCACCATATAATATTCAAGACTAATTTATTCAGGACTCGCCACCAGTGTAGTGTTTAAAGGCATTTTCACTTTTAGGGACGCCCAATTAGCGTGAAATTAAAAACCTTAATTGCAGTCAGCTTTGTCACGAGAGTTAAGTACAATATCTTTAGGAATTTAAACTCGATCGGCGTTTTTATATTATAATATGGCTTGTAGTTCGTAAAATGAACACCAAAACTGTGTACCTAATTATCGGAATTTAGTGCTTCTCGCTAATTGGGTGACCTAAAAAGTGAAAATGCCCTTAAACATTAATGCACAGCTTTCGAGTCATTTACATAAATCTTTTACTTACATGATACAAAATAATATTTTCTGGATCTACTAATGATTACGATCAACTTTTACTATGGGACTTATTTCGAATTCGGCAAATTTTTTTTATGTACTACAGTGGAGTGCATTAATATGTATACACATTTGAAAGAGATCAGTATAGATAATTGTATGCATATTTATGACAACTTAATTGTAATAAGCGACAGCTGGTTTCACAATTATTAGTATGGAGATGTAGATTTTGTGGTAACTTTTTCAAAAATGGTTCCGTAGTAGGTGAAAGTTAGCTGTACCTAATCATGAGTAGATCCAGAAAATATAATTTTGTATCATGTAAAAGATTTCACCCAGTGTAAGAATGTGGCTGATGAATGAAAAAAGTGCCGTCTCAACTTTTAAAATTTTAATTATTTTGATATCTGGAACAGAAGCGAAACTACAAGAGAAAGATAATAAGTTTGATCAATAATCGTTTAATGTTGGTATGGGTGGATGTCGATATTTAATTAAACACCAATGAAAAGAAAATGTTTGCTCCTGCCGTCCGGGCTTTGCATTTTAATGATATTGTTTTTTTAGTTGAGCATGTATTGAGTATGATGTCAGCGACAGGATTAAATTGCCAGCCAGAAGAATATTTTGAAAAATACATTCTATCTTCTCATGGATTTTTGATTCACCCACGTAAGTATAAACTGGTAAATTACGATACAAGTGCGAATCAATTTAAGTTCGAACAGATTGATTTTATTTTTCAGTTTCAGCAGGCTTAGCACATGATTGGTGCGACAGTATGTCGCCGCAAGATAGATCTCCCGTCCTTCATTAGCTATATTAACAAAAGAGGGACGGATAGACTATCTCGCGGCGAGATACTGTCGCGCCAATCATGTGCTAAGCATACTGTACAGGTCGAAAACTTTGGCCATCTGTACTAAAAAACGTCGTACGATACAGATGTCGTACGATAAACGAAATTCGTAACTCGTGTCGGTTTAAAACACTCCTCCTCCTTCGAACTTTTTAGGGTTCCGTAGCCAAAATGGCAAAAACGGAACCCTTATAGATTCGTCATGTCCGTCTGTCCGTCTGTCCGTCTGTCCGTCTGTCACAGCCAATTTACTTGGAAACTATAAATGCTACAGTAACGAAATTTGGTAAGGGTATGTGTTGTATGAACCGCTACAGGATTATGATACTAAATTGTAAAAAAAACCATTGGGGTGGGGGCCCTCCATACATGTAACTGGGGGATAAAAAAAATTTTTTAGTTGTATATAAGCGTGTGGGGTATTAATAGAAAGGTCTTTGAAAATGATATGAAGGTTTATACATTTCATTTTTATTTAAGCAAATCATTTTCGAGATATTAGCTCTCAAAGTATGAAAAATGTGTCCCCCCCCCCCTTTATTTTTTAAACTTCGCGATATAAAATTCAAAAAAAAATATATGTTATGTACATTAATAAACTCTATCAACGATTTTTGGTTTGATTAAATTACCTCCTATAGTTTTTGAAGTAGGTTGATTTAACTGTATTTTTTTAATAATAACTTGATAATGGTACGGAACCCTTTGCGCGCGAGTCCGACTCGCACTTGGCCGGTATTTTTTTTTTGTTCTCGTGTCATAGGCAATGCTTCGGAGTGACCGGATCACCACCTCCATTTACTTTTAATTTGGTTAGGTCGAAATTGGGCAGGTTTTCATTAAAAAAACCTTTAACAATTTAAGACATTCCGCCCCTCCGGTCGACATTGGCCACTTCCTAATTTGTGTCTTTCCAAATTTGTCCACTCTTTAACCTGTCTCTTTCTTAACATGTCCACTTCCAAACTTGACTATTTCCTAACCAGTCCACTTCCAAACTTGACTATTTCCTAACCAGTCCACTTCCAAACTTAGCCATTTCCTAACTAGGCTCTTTCCTAATTTGACCACTTTATGATTAAATTTCCTAATTTGACTACTTCCAAAATTGTCTACTTTATAATTTACTTTTTTTATCAATATTAAACACGAATAAAATATAATAATGTAACGCCATGTGTACTGTAATAGTACATTGTGTATTAAGGGCGGTGAATAAGAAATTACGAATGAGTGTGAATTCATTTTAACACGAGCTCGTATTTCTTATACCGCCCGTGATACATACAATGTTTTTTAGAGTACTCATGGTGTTACTTTACCGCCCTGAGGCTATAATGAGCACTTTTCGCGCCTGCGTCGAAAATTGTAAGGGCCTGTCAGCAGGGCAGAAATGAAAATTTAAAAAAAAAACATTTAGAAAGGGAACGAAATGCGGATTTGAAAGGAGCGGAAAAAAGGAGTGTATGTACAAGTTTCTAACGGGTCGGCAACGCGCGTGTGACACCTGTGGAGTTGCAGGCGTCCATAGGCTACGGTTACTGCTTTCTGTCAGGCGAACCGAATGCTTATTTGCCACTGAAGTGTTATAAAAAATCTAGTGTAACGAACTGAAAACGCCTGGAAAAGCTATTGGGCAATGAAAGACCTCATGAAAGGAAACCTACCTCTGTCACTCAAACGTAGAGGCTCATGGATATGTGCATACTTCCAATCCTCACTTACGGTGCTCAGACATGGTCTTTGACGGAAGCTCAGAAGTTCAAACTCGGGGTTTGCCAGCGAGCTATGGAACGCAGCATATTAGGTAAAACTAAGGAATCGTATCCGGAACTGGGCGGGTCATGTCTGCCGTATGCCGGATGATTAGCGGGCCAAAATAACCACAGAGTGGGTGCCCCACAACTCTAATCGGAGAACAGGTAGACCCCGTCAGCGATGGCGGGATAACTTAGAATCCTTTTTAAGAGATTGGCCGGATGTTGCACAGGACCGAGAAGAATGGAAATGGAGGAATGGAATAAAAATATGTTCATGACCGTTAGGACCAGTTAGTTATAAATAAATGAAATGAAATGAAATGGAAGAAGAGGGGAAGTCCTTTGCCCAGCAGTGGGACACAAAAGGCTAATATAATAATAATAACTTAATAAATCAAATGACATGTACCTTATAGGAAACTGACTATCAAATAAAAGGACGCTGTAAGAGTGGACAAATTGGGAAGTTAGCGATTCTGGGAATGGACATGTTAGGAAAATACGAATAGGGAAATGACTGTTTAGGAAGTAGTCAATTTTGGAATGTATAAAGTGACAATTCAGAAAAAGGACGATGTTGGAGTGGACGAATTAGGAATTGGACAAGTTTGGAAAGATACAAATTAGGAAGTGGCCAATGTCGACCGGAGGGCATTCCGCGAAGCGCATTTGGAACATCATGTCAAAATTAAATAGCCTATAGAAAAAAACATTTAGGTTTGTGTACGTAATCCCGTTTTAGTGACTAATAGGATCATATCTAAAAATAATATGTTGTTGACAACACGACTATCGTACAGAGTTGTCTAATTTAGTAAAATGTTGTAAGATTTAACTAAAAGTACCTACTACGCTGCAGCCCTACCACGAAAAACGAAATTCATGAATGTCGAGGATTTGTGTCTCTCACTCTGATGAAATCCGCGATGAAATTTACGAATTTCGATTTTCACTGCAACTACCTACCTATTTTAATAAGGCATTTTTGTTTGTGGACTTTGAAATCACATCTGCTCTAATAAATGCATTTTATCGTGTAGCTGTTGATAATATTCATGCAAATGATATTATTAGAAAAAAATCAGTGAACGACTTCATGTACATAATGTATTGTATGACTTCGTACAAATGAGGAACTTCAACAGGCAAAGAGTCCCATTCGTTGCAATGGACGCTAACCAGTCAGAAGATTTTCCCCAGTTAACATATGATAACATTTTTATTATATCACTTGGTCTGACGTTGGTGCCATGGGAGAGGGGGCGGTGTTTGGTGTGGGACGCTACATGTGTCAGCACTTTCGCGGCCTCCCACCTCAGTCGCACTACGCGCGCAGCTGGAGCGGCAGCCGAATTTCAGGCGGAGGTGAAGCGCCGGAAGTATGCTCCCTTAGAGCCGGGGTACATTTTCGTCCCTATGGCAGTGGAAACGGCGGGCTGTTGGGGGGTGGAGGCTAAGGTGTTTATACACGAAATTGGACGTCGACTCAGGCAGAAAGGGGAAGACCCTCGCTCCGAGTCGTTTCTGGTGCAAAAGCTCTCTATTGTTATACAACGCGGCAACGCTGCTCTAGCGTTATGGGCACTTTTGCACCAGGAATGACATGAGGGGTAGGGGGAAACGATTATAATGTATTTTTATTTTTTATTTAATTGTGACTATTCACTAAAATACTAACAATTTTAATTATTAATACTTGGGTCATATCAAATAAGCCTCGCAAAATCGTACTGTAGTGAGCATTTACGAGATGGATTATATCAGATAGAACTGTACCGTGAAAATAATAATTATATAAAATAATAATTGATATTCAGACTGAAAATGTACGGTTGATTAGAGCCCGTGTGCAATCGAGACACATAAATACTACATCTATATTCTGGTGGATAAAAATCTAAATGGCGTAGATGCCATCCCTCATTATTACTGTTTTTGTTTAACTGGAAGACGCACAATAAGGCTCTTGTCCTTACACCATTTCCATTATATGGTACTTAGGGTTAGGCAGGCATATGCCATTTAATCATCCTGCAGGTCATTTGAATGACTTGGTCATTGATGTACATATAATAAGATAAGATTATGTTTTTAAGTATCTGTATGTATCTATCTATTATATATATAGGTAGGTATATCGTCGCCTGGTACCCACATCACAAGCCTTAATTGAGCTTACCGTGGGACTAGGTCGATTTGTGTAAGATGTCCCAGATATTTATTTATGAACTTGCTGTAAATACTGAATATATTAATAAATAAAATAATCACCCGGACAAATATTTTTTAAACATTTCTGTATCTCTCAAACGCTCGGTTCTGTCATGTCATTATAACTTTTTTTGCTACGTAAAGGTTGTCCAAAAGAGATCGCTTTTTAGCGATAAAACCAACTGTTATCTTCCTCTAGTTTAAGTACCTACTTATTATTTTGTATTGCTTTTATATTATTATCCTATTGATTGGTAGTCAATCACTAAGAGAAGCCCGTTTTTGTAAATCTTATAACCAGTGACTAAAATATGAATATCTCGGTTCTGCAATGTAATACAACTTGGTGCCCATAGAACAAAATGAAGTATATTTATAGACGTATTTAATGACCTAACTCTCAGCTCTGTTGGTTCTGGATCTAAGCTCCATACTAAGTTGCCCATGGTCCTTTTCATCATACTTTAAACGCAACATACTTCAAAGTTATATTATTTTTTTACTATAACAGTTTGTACATCTACTTACCTGAACTGTTCTCTATAACTAAATGTAATTGCTTACGTTATAACTGCGACTTCCACAAAAACGACCTGCGAGTAGAAAGTGGCTTAAGTTAGGTCCGAACTGCGACCTCGACAGAAGCGAACTGCTAGTAGAAAAATAGGTTAGGTTAGGTAAGAACTGCGACCTCCATGGAAACGAACTGCTAGTAGAAAAATAAGTTAGGTTAGGTTAGAACAGCCACTTCCACAGCTACAAACTGCTAGTAGAAAAGTGGGTTAGGCTAGGTTAGAACAGCGATCTCTACGAACACGAACTGCTAGTAGAAAAGTAGTTTAGGTGAGGTTAGAATAGCGACCTCCACAGAAACGAAATACTAGTAGAAAAGTGGTTTAGGTTAAGTTAGAACAGCAATCTGACAGAATAATTTAGGTTCTCTTTAACTCCAGATACAACTTTTAACGCTATGAGGCCTATAATTGCAGGTAATTATAGGAAAAATGTTTATAAGTAAAGAATTACAAGTACAGATAAATCTGAGTGACGAATTTATGAGTTTAAGTCAAGTTTAGTAGATAAATTGGAGTACTTACGAAGTTTATTTCATGAAAATAATAATTCAAAAATAAACTTCCTTCAATTAGGTGGCATGTAAATTTATATTGAAAAATTTAGATGCAGTATTGTATGAATCAACACCCTCGCAAAACAAGGTTACTTATAATCATGTTTTTGGATACTAAATAATAACATATATTTGTCAAAACATTCACAATTGCAATTTATATGCGTTAATTGTTAACTATTTTCACTTTCAGTTCAAACTATTTTCCTGGTATAGAACGGGCTCTTAAAGTTGTTGCTTCAAATAACAACGTCGTTTTTAATCGGAAAATATAAAATCACACATATACAGGCTGGTCCAAACCTTGACGTCAAAATTTTTTTTTAGGTTCCCTACGTCATGGGCTATCAGAATATACCCCAAGAAAATATTAAAAAAACCCAATAGTTTTTTTTATCAATAAATTTCTTCATTCCAGAATTTCTCCAAAAAAAACATTTTCAAAAATTCTCGAAAACTACAAAAAATCGGCTAATATACATGGGGTATATTCTGATAGCACATGACGTGAGGAATCTAAAAAAATTTTTTTGACGTCAAGGCTTGGACCACCCTGTATAGGTAGGTATCTAATATATACCTGAAAATGTATAACTAAAAAAAAATATTTGTAATATGTATACTGTAAAATATTTTTTTTGTAACTTATAAGTTGTCCATCACTAGTTTCAAAGGACAGACCAAAAATAATTATGTTTTCATTGCTCATGCTCGGAAAGTGGGTTATTGTTTATCTATGATACGGGTGGAAAACGATGCATCGCGGCCCTTGGGTTGCAAAAAGATATCGTAAGTTAAATATGTCAATTCATTAAATTATTTTAATTTTTCAGTTAAAATTTAATGGTTTTGTTTTTATACACTGTAGAATTTAATCGGTGAACAGGAATCCAAAAATCTTAATTGTCAATTTACACAGAAACCAATACGTGAAATCTCGTGCAATAAAGCTCACAATCTAATAAATCACACTTAATTAACATCGGTAAAATGTACAATGACTGAATAAATGGACACCCTACTTTTATTGAAGGGAAGTTACTCGTAAGTGTACATACGTCAAGTGCTTGCTGGCTTTGGCGGGAAACTAGACAGATCAGACGTCAATAAATGATTGCCGCCATTTGTTATCTACGCTATGATTTGTTATCGTGTCATAGGTAATAGGTACTTACCCGTACCTTTCAACAATGATTGTACCTACAGTCGAAGACAAAATAAGGGGTATACAAAAACGTTCAAAAATATGTCCCAGTGCAATCTAATTCTGTAAAATAAGAACGTCGTAACATATTTATGAACGGATTCTTTCGATACTTATTTTTGCACTTAACTGTACCTTATTAACTTGAAATGCATTTTATCTTTATTGTCTGCTGACCAGCGAAGGAAAAAAATATAGAAGCATCCCTTCATACCAAATTCTGTTCATATAACGGGCAATAACTGGATATACGCATGTGCACTAAGCTATCAATTAAAATCGTCAAAACGATGAGGTCGGTTTAAATTGCGCAAATGTCCATAAATATAATTGGTCAACGTCAAAACAGTGCGTTCTGATTGGTTGGTTACAAAATGGTGATCGTTAACAAAATACATGTGTCATTAAGAACGCATTGTTCGTAAATAGTTTAATGCAATGGAGAGCAATTTTTACATGACACATTTTTATTGCGATAACTTGAAATAAAATATTCAGTAATAAATTAATTTGCTTCTTGTTTTTCTGCGTTCCCCTGGGGAATACAGAAAAACAAGTGGACAATAATAACAACAATCATTGTTGTTATTGTTGTTGAATTAAGCAATTTAAGACACAAAATATTTAAAGAAATTGAATTATTAATATAAATATTTTTTCGAATATTCTATATATTCATGCTATTTATTATCCCCGATCTCGTCTCGCCATAACCTGCATATAGGCAGGCTATGCAGATTTTACTGCTACATAACAGTAGAATCTTAAAAAATGCCTCAGGTTTTTCTGTTACATTTCTATGTTGTATCACTTGTACCTAATTATTTAAAACTCTCATCTTAAACAAACAGCGAACATATTCACCAAATTTTATTTCAGTGTATGCTACAATAAATTTAGAGAAACGACGGCTAGGAGATGGTTTTGGTTTATTTGACAGCATCTATAGAACGCTACTGTTTAGAAATGTAGACGAAGGAAAAGATAATAAAAATAAACTAAACTAATATGTTCAATGTGAAAACAAAAAAAAAACAATTTCTCATACAACTGAAACTGCACATTTTATTTTATCGTCATTGCAAATGCTATCACGATGATGTGTACGTTTTTACTAAAAATGTGGTATTATTTGAGTGTATGAGCTGTCGCCATTGTAATTCCTACTAGCACAGCATAGGTACTACATTAAAATAATGAACGGGCATACGTGCTAGGATGCCAGAGTACATGGCAGAGCAAAAGGTGGCATTATACCATCCCCATATAAAATTGCCCCAAAACAAATAAATTTAAAATAAAATGTAGTGAGACTATTTCTTGTGAAATGTGATTCCATCTTTTTTATGGTGCTTGTGTCAGCGTCTTCTGTGCATTTGACGGCGTAACGGGTCATATTTACTTAGTTTTGAGATTTTTTCGCCAGCTGTCAGTAAGACCGCGCGACGTGTCAGCCATTTGTATACTAAGGCTCTGTGTCATATAGATCGATGCCCATGTATCCGGTTTCGAGGCGTCACTTTTCGGAGCTAGTTCGCCTTCTATGTTTTTTCCGTTCGCTGCTGCTGACTAGTTGACATGCAATTCATAAATAACACAGCAAAAATCATTCAAAATTGGTATACTAAGCAAAATCTAAACATAATTCAACACCTGCTCAAAATGTCCACCCCTTTGCTGTAGACACAGTTCGGCTCGACGCCTGTGATTGTTCGGGATTCTGTTCAAAACATAATTGTTTGCCTTTATTTGGTCAAAAGCATGAATAATCTTTTGGCGGAGTTCTTCCACCGTGTTGGACTCTTGTTGATAGACAATTCGTTTGACATCACCCCAAAGGTAAATATCCAATGGAGTGAGATCCGGACTGCGTGGAGGCCATGCAATAGGCCCGCGGCGACCGATCCATCGCCGTGGAAACTCTTCATTCAGGTACTCGCGGACCCTGCGAGCGTACCTAATGTGCAGGGGCACCATCATGTTGGAAATGTAAATCGCCTAAACGCTATAATGGTACGTCTTCCAACAGTTCTTCGACCACATGTCGTATCAGGTTTAAGTAATTTTCACCTCTTAACCGTGCCTTCAATGAAAAGAGGTCCGATAACAATACCGTTAATCATCCCCGCCCAAACATTTAACGAGAATCGTACTTGGAACGCATTTCTTCTTGTGAGAAACGGGTTTTCTGCAGCCCAAAAGTGTTCATTGTGAACACCGACACGCATAAACGTAGATTCATCCGTCCACAAGATATTAGATTCGTTACTTCGCAGAAACCACTCACAGAATAGTCTTCTTCCTTCAAAATCTCTTGGTAAAATGTCTTGTACAGGTCTAAAGTGAAAAGGATGTAATTCTGATGAGTGAAGTAGCCGCAAAACGAAAAAGTGACTGACGTTAAATCTTCTCGCTGCCTGTCTGGAGCTCCTTTGGGGATCGCGAGCAAAATACCTCAAGATGCGTCGATTAAGATTATCAGGATGATGTTGAGGTCGGCCTGGTGCTTGTGCGTGCCTTGGTACTGAGAACTGGCGAAGTCCCGAAGGTTTTGCTACATTCGGTTTATTAAACCATGCGTCGGAATCGGCAAGTTTGGATACATCTCGTGGAATAAAACTTGAGTACGTCTCGAGCTATTTGTTTGAATTGAAAAACGTAACATATCGTAACGCTCAATATTCGTATATGGATAAGTCGGAGCCATGCTCTTTGTTATTTTTTCGATAGAGTTTACTATTAAAGTTTAATTTCAACTTAAAAATTAGTTATGATAAGAAAAACTTGGTTCCACTTAAGTACTACGAGCCCCGATGCATATGTTCTCGTCCAGTTAGACAGTTTTTCGAGATTATCCCGTCCATCCGGGGGAAAAGGTTTAGAGACAAAACCTTCACTATTCAATAGTAGTACTAAAGTAGTTTCTTTGAGTATAAAATATTTGGACTTAATAAATCAGATTAAAATAAAACTATTTTACGAGAGGTATTTTTTTGAATTTTTTTCCACAATTTTTAATTTTGTAAATAATCAATGAATGTAAAGAACGCCATTAATATTAAAGACGACATGGTACACCTGATGCACTGCGAATTTTGCGTCAAGCTTATAAGCGCGGAATTACGGTGGTGAACGAAAATATAATTTAGACACTGGTTTGTTAAAATCGATTTATTAAACAACAAAAGCGTACTTCAGATTGTTGTGTCTCTTGAAATGTAGTACATTAACCATGACTAACGTTCATACAATTTTTCATTAGCATAATGTGATCATTTTTAAAATATTCAAAAATTTGTAAAATTTGTTTCGAACTACACGAACTCCATTGCATCGGAGCTCGTACATAAACGTGACCGCCATCGATTACTGAATTAGGAAAATGGGTTTCTGTTCACCGATTAAATTTAAATTAAATTTACCAAGAGGAACAAACCTATCAAGTTTTTTTTTTAATTTTAATATGCGTAGGTAAGCGACGGAATAATGTTATACTGCCATATATGAATTTATACTTAATAATACATTCTTACTTGTAACTATTACATTCAATTAATACTTTTATTAAATGTAGTTCTTGTAATTATATAATAATAATAATAATAATATATTCTTTATTGTGCATAACTATTTAACAAAACAGTAATACAACAAGAAATAAAACATAAACAAAGAGTTAAGCAACAACAGGCGGTCTTATCGCTACACAGCGATCTCTTCCAGACAACCTTAGGGTAGTAGAATAATTACGTTAGGAATTTCCCGTAAAGGTAGCATAAACTATGGAAAAGAACTGGTTGCACATCAGTGTTAAAATATATACATAAACATATATATATATACAATTATAACTATAAATACTTAAACTATAAAAGTATTAATATACCTACACATATACATAATTAATATTATATTATTCATATAAAATTAATATAGATAAAATTGACAGATAACTTAAGGAAGCGACAGATAGTGTTGTTTGAGATGAACCTTAAAAATAGAGAGAGAGTTAGCACGTCGTAAATCAATCGGCAAAGCATTCCATAACCGTATCGCCTTGAAAGTAAATGAGTCGTTGTAGAATTTTGAAGAAGAAGTAGTTTGTGCAAGAAGTAAATTTTGGGAGCATCTTAGAGAAGAGAGGTACTTGAAACGCTCTTTGAGGTAGAAAGGGGTAGTGGGGTTGAAGAGAATAGAATAAAGAAGTGTTAAAATATGAAAATCGCGGCGCAAGCGAATGGGCAGCCAATTGAGCTGAGAACGGTAGGATGAGACGTGGTCATATTTACGCAAGCCAAATATGAACCGGATACATAGATTTTGAAGTCGTTCAAGTTTATTCAGCTGCTCTTGGGTGAGGTCGAGATAGCAGATATCTGCATAATCCAAAATTGGAAGAAGAAGGGTCTGAGCTAACGCAGTTTTGGTGGCAAGCGGTAAGAAGTTACGAAGCCGTCTTAATGAACCTACAGCTGCAAACATTCTTCTACTTACTTCGCTGATCTGAGGGATCCAGGATAAAGAACGGTCCATGATTATGCCGAGATTTTTGACTTGCTGTGAATAAGGGATATGGACACCGTCAAACATAATCATGGGTAAATTTTGAAAGTCGATCCGAGAAATTAATTTTGAACTACCTAAAATAATTACTTGAGTTTTAGATGGATTGACTTTGAGCCCAAAGCGACAACTCCAGTCAAAAATATTGTCCAAATCATTGTTAGTGGAGTTGATTACAGTAAGTAGATCGTCAAGCACCCCCTGGGAGTAGATTTGGAGGTCGTCAGCATAGAGTGGTATGAAGAATGAATATTGGAAGTAATGGAATTAATAAAGATAGAAAAAAGCAACGGGGACAGTACGCCACCCTGCGGAACGCCAGCTAACGTGTCACACCAGGACGAACGTGAAGTATCCACTTTTACTCTTTGCCGACGGCCTACAAGGTAACTCAGAAACCACTCAACAACCGGAGGAGAGATGTTAAGAGAACACAGAATCGACAGCAGGATGTCAAAATCGACGGTATTAAACGCGTTACTGAAATCCAAAAGCGTTAATACAGTCACCATCCTACTATCGAATCCCGCGCGAATATCGTCCGTAATTTTGACTAATGCAGTGACCGTACTATGACCGGAGCGGAAGCCGGATTGGAATGGGTTCATGAGGCTACTAGTATTCAAAAAAGAAGTTAACTGTTGATGGACTAAGCGCTCAAGAACTTTAGATAAGAAGGGAAGAATGGAAATGGGACGATAGTCAGAAAAGGAGGAAGGATTGGACTTTTTAGGTAAAGGAATTATATCGGCTTCTTTCCATGAATTTGGAAACGTGCAGGAAGAGACCGAGCTATTTAAAATATGGGTAATGATAGGAACAAGGAGATCAAGGAGAGGAAGAATCATACTACGGCTTACATTATCGACGCCAACAGCATTAGACGTTACGGATACTATGCTCTTCTTAACATCACTCTCAGAAAATAGAGCAAACGAAAAACATGAAGAGACGGAAGTTGAGACACTAGAGAGATCTCTGATCGTATGTTCCTTAACCGGCCCACTGAAAGTGGCAGAGGAAGAGAAATGCTGGTTAAGAAGCTCAATATCAATGTCGTTAGCAACCGCTGATTGCTGAGATTTTCCGATACCGAGCGTCCTTAGAAATTTCCACGTCTTTGACGGATCCCCATGCTCTATGGAATTATGAATGTGGTGCCTTTGGGCGTCACGACACACAGTGCTGCATCGGCTGCGCAACTTGTGATACCTAGCTTTATTCCTATCGGAAGGATTGAGTTTAAATCTGGCTTTGGCTATGTTTTTCTTAGCGATTAAAGATCTAATATCGTCGGTCAACCAAGGGGCAGGAAGATGTTTGACTTTTACCGGGCGAATTGGAGCATGAATATCATAAAGCTGCAACAGAAGAGAGTTGAAAAGACGAACTTTTTCATTTACATCGCTGGCCTTAGATATCACACTCCAATCAAGTTGCAAGGCGTCATCACATAGGCTCTCAACGCTCATCCTACCAAAACTGCGCTGAAGAAGAATCCTAGGCTTAGACTTCGGAGGACGAATTTTATAAGACAGGAGAAGCAAATCATGATAAGAAAATTCCACCGCAGAAAATTGATTATAACTGGCTACCAAACTAGCAGAAGAAACGAGTGTAAGATCTAGAAGAGAAGGAGTACAATTTGGAAAAAAGTGAGTAGGGCCAGAAGGGAGAATGGTTAGGTTGCAAGCGTCGGCTATAGTTTTTAGAGATTTGGATCGAGAGTCATCTTTCAACAAACAAGTATTAAAATCGCCCATGATAATGTGATGATTGAACGACGGCATAAGATCCTCGAGGAGTTTTTCAAGCGAAGAGAAGTAGTTGATACGGAGAGAAGGTGAATAAAAAACTCCAAGAAGAACCCTTGCATGTGATAAATTAACGTCAAGGAATAAATGTTCAGCTTCATTAGTGCACGAGGTTTGAGCTGACATACTAATAATAGTAAAAGGAATATGAGAGCGAAGATAGATGGCAACCCCACCACCTCCTCTACCAGAGCGATCATTTCGCACCAACTGAAAACCTGGCAAGGAATACGAGGTGGAAGGCAAACAAGGTTTAAACCATGACTCCGAAACAAGAATGGCATGTACATTGTTTAAGTCAAAAGTAACCAATAAGTCGTTGTAGTGGGCAGGGATACTCTGGGCGTTAATATGAACTACGTTAAAGTTTTTAGGGACGTCATTTAGTTGTCTGTCAAGTGAGTCATGAAGGGAGGGGGGAATACTATGGAAGCTGTCGTCATCTTTGTCAGAAGAAAGAGAAATATATTCAACACTACTGTCACTGTCAACAGTTGAACAGCATAATGACATAAAAAAAAGATATAATTATATAATACGTACACAAATATAAACCAAATAAACAGTAAATAACTTAAAATTAAAACTAATTACAGTCTAGCTGCAATCTACTACCCGCCAGCAGCTTTATAATTACTATAGTAAACAATAAACCAACACAACCAAAAAGAAACAAAACGAAAACGTTATCAATAACGGTATTGAATTAAAATTTGTGGGCTGGCAACATTATTATGTGTCAAGTCACTTGGTACAACAAAATGTCACTGTCAGTGTCAGAATCAACAAGTATGTAGTAAGACGGTACACAACGAAATATTTTAACAAAATTTTAGAAAAATAGAAAGTGGGTGATACTGAATATTGTAAGATAACACGGCCAAGAAAAGAAGTCACTATAAGGCTTTTAACCAGACAAACTAACTGAAAGAGGTTCTTGGCTAATTAAGAGCGCAACTTCGCGGCCTGCCTTCTAGTTTTCTTAACGTCCTTATTCGGCTGGCTGGATTGCGGGCCGGATTCAGTCCCACTCGCCTCCGTGTCTGCACCCGGCTGGATCTTCGCCAAGTCTTCAAGAGTCAAGACGCAGCGACGCTCACCGTTTGCAGCCAGCACATACACGTTCCCATTCCGTGTAAAGCAGCTTCGTACACCAAAACGATCTCGGGCCGCCATAAACACGTCGTGTCGAGGCTTTGTGAGGAATTCCGAGAGCGTCACTCCAGTCCCCTTCAGACCCGTCTTGGCAAACCACACAGCGTCGCGATCGGCGAGGTCCCGGAACTTCACGAGGATACAGCGGGTTAAATTGCTACGCGGACGGCCCATACGGTGACTACGAGCAATATCCTCTATAGCCAAGTCCGCCCTGATATGCTTCTTGATAAGTTCAAGCACCCGCTCAGATGTATTCTCATCCTTTGCCTCGGTCACGCCATGGAAGAGCAGCATTTTGCGACGAGCCCTCATCTCCTGCTGGTCCACTTGCTTGGCCAATAAGCTCACCTGCAACTGAAGCGCCTCCAAAGCCTTTTGCATGCACATCTTGAAGACATTGAAGTCAGCCGCCAGCGATGAAACTGTGTGGTTGGACGGAGCATTTTTTTCAAGCTGACTTTGGAATGCAGACATTTGTGTTGTGAAGTCCTTCCTCAAGGAAGCCATAGATTGCTGAACAGCCTCCATTGTGTCCATTTGTAGGTTAGAAACGGTGTGTGAAGTGACAAATATAAATCAAAGAGTTTGTGAAAGGAAATAACTGCTGGTAGGTAGCAGATATTAAATCTTCATAGGAATAACTGTTTTACAAGAATTAATTCACTTTTAATAAATAAAATTAATATTAATTAACAGCTGATGTGTTGACAGTTTTATTGGCCTACCCCCAATCCTTATATTATATTTATTATTAAATTATATTTATTATTAATCAAAAGAAATTTATAGTTTTAAATACCTACCCAACAAAATAGTTCGGCACGTCTTTGTAATGTATCGCCGGTATCAATACTCGGGTGTCATAAGGAATACACCAACAATGATTTTTTTTTACATGTAAAGGCGAGCTAAGGAGCAAAACGTATACGGCCAGTCTTACAATACAAAAAGTCTTAAAATAAAATATTTTGGTGGTACTAGATACAGTTTATTCTACAGTTTTAATAGCTTATTCAACTAATATTATACAAACGGCAATAAAAAAGAAACAGATGCGAATTATTAATAAATAAAATAAAAACGCGTTAAAATGGCATAATGGCGTCTGAAAAGTTGCGAAAGAATTAAAAAAAAGAAAAGAAAGCGGGATAACTCGAAATTAACCTTGTAAGTCAACGTGAATGGTATTCGAATTTATTCAACTATTTGATTTAAAATGAGTTCTACCAGAAATGGAATTAACACCTGATATAATTAGAAAAGAAGCCCAAAATATAATCGAAGATCTTATGCTATGACAACCAGACACAATGTTAATTTGAAGAATTTTGATAAGCTGACATCGTTCTTGAAAAGACAATCAGAAGGCTTTAGAAGTAAAAAGTCGAAAGTTCTTACTGCTCAGGACGTGGAAACTTTTTTAAATCAAGCCCCCGATGAAGAAGAATATTTGGCGACGAAGGTGAGTAAAAATCATGATTTGTATAAAATACCGTATTATTGTATTGAATTCGTAGTAAACATTTTAAATAATTGCTTATTAGACAAAACGTAGTTGCTGACTCAACCCTTAAATGCATAGTGATGTATATATGCATCATGTATTCTTGACTCTATTGACAGCATGTTAGAATTCAAATTTGAATAAAACTTTGTCAAGGTCATGCATTTAAGGGTTAATGGTTTTTTGTTGTTGACAGGTTGCATTTATATTTGCTATCAGCGGTGCTTGTAGAGGAATTGAACTGACTAATATAACAATCCAAAACGTTGAAAAGCACGGTCAACTCCTACTCGTTAAGCTTCCTCATACAAAAACAAAAATAGACCGAACATTCGTCGTGAAAGAAGATTTTGTAAAAGTTGTGGAGAAGGACCAGAAGCTTCGGCCTGAGAACTTACAAACAAACCGGTTTTTCATCAACTATCAGCGTGGCAGATGTCTAAAACAAGTTATCGGGAAAAACAAAATTGCAAATATGCCGCAACAAATAGCAACATTTTTAAATTTGCCGGAACCCCAGCTTTATTCGGGACACTCACAGAGAACCCCCTATAGAGTACCAGTGTTGTTAATTTTATTCGCGTTACGAGTCACCAAAACATGAGGCTCGAGGAGCGGGCGGGGAAGGTGTTAACGCGCTACGATTGGTCGTTTCGGCGAACGGCGGGCAGCCGCGCTGTTGCATAGGGATGGGACACGTCTATTACCGTAATTTATATTACCGGTTCTGGTTACATTTATTACCGGAAATTACAATTAGTAGGTATCGATAACAATGCATAATCTAAAAGTGTACATACATTTTACTTGTTAAAATACTCAATACGCAATCAATTAAAAATAAAAGTAATAAGATTGTCTTCCTGTTTTTTAATACACTAGGGAGTTAATGATAAAAGTGAAGGTTCGAATTAAAAGTTACGTTAATGTATACTTCGAACTTTCATAATGAATTCTTCCGAATTGCACTTCCTCCGAGTTCATCATGAGGTCTATATTTTGGCACTGGATCCAACTGCTCACCGAGAGGATCCTAAAAAGCCAACACAATATATCACTATCTCTAACCAACTCCAAGTTCCCTTGCACTTCCTTCGAGTTCATCATCAGGTCTATCTTTTGGTACTGGACCCATCTGCTCACCGAGAGGATTCTAAAAAGTCAACACAACATGTCACTATCTCTAACCAACTCCAAGTTCCCTTGCACTTCCTCCGAGTTCATCATCAGGTCTATCTTTTGGTACTGGGCCCAACTGCTTACCGAGAGGATCCTAAAAATTCAACACAACATATCACTATCTCTAACCCACTCCAAGTTCCCTTGCACTTCCTCAGAGTTCATCATCAGGTCTATCTTTTGGTACTGGACCCAACTACTCACCGAGAGGATCCTAAAATTTCAACACAACATATCACTATCTCTAACCCACACCAAGTTCCCTTGCACTTCCTCCGAGTTCATCATCAGGTCTATCTTTTGGTACTGGACCCAACTGCTCACCGAGAGGATCCTAAAAAGCCAACACAACATATCTCTATCGCAAACCAACTCCAAGTTCCCTCACACTTCCTCCGAGTTCACCATGTGGCCCATCTTGAGGTAATAGACCCAATGGCTTAACAAGGGGATCCTAAAAAGCCAACACAAAATATCACTATCTCAAACCAACTCCAAGTTCCCTTGCACTTCCTCTGAGTTCAACATCAGGTCTATCTTTTGATACTGAACCCCACTGCTCACCAAGAGGACCCTAAAAAGCGAATACAACATATAACTATTTCAAACCAACCCCAAGTTCCCTCACACTTCCTGCCGATTGGCAAATATTACATCGCTAAAAAAATTCTTATTTTCATATTTATTCCGTAAATCCGGTAAAGTTTAGTTAAAACAAAACACGTGATCCCGGTAATAAATTAAATCGCCATGGGCCAGAGTTGGGCAAAAAGTAATATGATTACTCCTTCCGATTACTTTTGTATGTGTACTTTGTAATATTTATTACAAAGTACACATACAAATGTAATTTATAGAAGTAATCATATTACATTTTGCCCAACTCTGCCATGGGCTCATCACTAATGGTCGTAAGAAAGGAATGGCACATTGCATTTTTGATTTGATGAAAAGGGACAGAATAGTGAAGGGGCGTGACTGTCACCTTAGCCTACTTATCAGTGACCAGTTTAAGTTGGCCTCGGCTGGCTCGGAATAAATTATAAATATGTCTTACCTGTGGAATGTAATTCCGTCTGATTTTAAATTTAAACTTTGTTGCCTTTCCACACCATTTCACATTACACGTGGACATTTTACAGGCATAGAATTCACTTACTCGAATTTTTTATTAGTAAAAACGTGCGGTCCTTACGGGTTTGTTACTTGGTCGCAACTGAACGGGCACAGCTAGCGCTCGCGCATATATGGGTATGAAAAACATAGGCAGGCGCGCGCGAGTCGCCTTATAATGGACGTCTATAGGTGGTTGGTCTGTGGGGACACTGCTTCAGACGAACATCCGCCACTCTTCTGGCCGATGCTGGTGCCGACCTTACAATGGTCAAACGGCACGGAGGCTGGAAGTCGAGGACCGTTGCTGAGGGGTATATAGAAGATTCTATATATACAAAATAAATCGAAAATATCGAACAAAATAACGGAGACAATTAACATACGCTCCACTTCGCCGCGTCCCGGGACCTCTAAAGACCCAGATGTTTTTGTTCCTATAAGGGACAACTTGGACAATCAACCAGCGTTCTTAGAAAACACAACGGCACCATCTCCCACATTTACCGATTTGCCAAATAACACTCTGAATCCGTCACAGGTTTCACAAACAGTCCCCAATAAAGTGAATGTTTCAGACCAAAACGTGACACTTTCCTTCAGTAACTGTTCTAATTTTTCAGTAAACTTCTGACACTTTTAATATATGTCGAAATATTTTTTTAATAAACTTCTAATACTTATAATGTCGAAATAAATTTTCAATAAACTTCGAAAACTTTCGATGTAAAACAATATATTGTGGAAGACCGAGCTTGCGTCCATTGTTAGTTCTGTAAGTTCTGCGTGCTACGCACTAAGGACTCTCAGGGAGGAAACAACACAACAAAAACTTATGTCGAAATAAATTTTTGGCATTCAAAATGAAAAGCAGAGTGTTTACCTCGGAAGAAGGCACCAATTTCTTCTTCGGACTATTAAAAATACCTCGACAGAAATGGGTGCCTTTCATCCCTTGGTTAACAATCTACTATGCCTTTGTGATATTCAAGGGTAAAAGTACAGTATGATTATGATTATGAATTCTGCAATATGTACTAATATTGTACTTTTACTATTGTTACAGATGAATATCGTTTGTGGTTTGCGGTACTGATATTCTTACTCAGTAAAATTGCTACTATAATGTGGAACTTTCAGGATTTGATAATTATTCTCGTTAGCATGGGGCTTACTTCCAGATACCATAGATTGAATTCAAGAACTCATTATCTCATAAAAACAACAAGACTAATAAAAAACGTAAGTGCACTCAAACCTTTAATTAGTACAATCACACTTGCGCCATCTATGATTAGTCAACTAACACGGAGTTGACAGGTTACGTGGAAATATTTTGTGTAAAAAAATATTTTATAAAATGATTTGATGTGTGTGAAACAATAACTTGTATTCTTTGTATAGATGTCAGAACCAGGGGCCCATTTCTCAAAAGCTTGTAACCTCTTATCCAATGAATAGTGTCAAAAAGAAACATCCACTTGTATTACAAGTTACAAGCTTTCAAGAAATGGGCCCCAGATATCTTTACAACCGAATGCCGAAAGGTATTTGGATAGAAGGTGCACGTTTTGTTTTCCCTTAGAGTATACACGAGTTAGGCAACCTTCCTTAAGTACTCGTACTTATACCATTCTTCAGTTGAAAGTAAAAAAAGGTCAACAAATATAGCTGACTTTCCATAGCAATTGACGTCTTTGAGCATTTTCACGCCATATCGTGAAACACGTTCGCAAATTTATTTTTATGCTAATACTAATAAATATGAATGATTTTAACAGAAAACGTATGTGAACCAGAATTAAGGTTTTAAGTTGGTGATAAAACCAAGATTGAATTCTGAATGTGCGTGATTATGATAAAATTTCATGATGGCGTTGACTGCTTATCCAGAAATAAGTTACCTAATTACTTTGGACCAATATTGTAGGCACGATCGGCCTCAACAAATTCATTGCTATATTGAAATTAATCAATTTTCTTTATTATACACGTGGATCGCAATGGCAACTGAAATGAAACGCTGATAAATAAAAGACCTATTCAACGAAATCCCCCACTATAGGATTATAGCCAAATAAAAAAATGACCCCCATTTTACTAGTAGGGGAGTGGTATCGTTGAATAGCACTTTTAACATAATCAAGGTTCCAACAAAAAAAAATCTAAAGGCAATATAGTTTCGAAGAGAACCGCTCCAGAAGGAAAAAATATGCCCCCTCTTCCTCTAACTATTCATCCATGGGTTCAAAAATATGAACAAATCACGAATGTTGAGCTATTAGAATACTTTAAAGTAAAACTACTTATATCGAACATAATCGGCTTAATCACCTACGGCACCCTACACTGAGCAAGACCGCTTTTTAAATGTAAAGGAAAACGTAGGGAAGAAATAGCTTCAGTTAAATCGCATGAAATTTTAGTATGATGACAACTCACTTAGACTTTCAAAAATTATATTATATTGAATTGTTTTATACAATATTCAGAAACGTTATCTATTTTATGTAATTCCTCCTCTTTGCTCTATTTTGCATATAGTTCTTAACATAGGTAACTGATAAAATGAATGTCCATGTGACAGATTAATCGACTTCATAACGTCAGTAAACTGTCAGTGTTTAGTATTTCGATATACCGATTCTAAACTTGATACATGACTCGTAAATAGAAAAATATATAGTTTACTATTACTAAAAGTATCCTTATAAAAAAAATCAGGAGACTTGAAACTAGATTTACTAGATCATATTAAAATTTCACGCGATTTGTCTATGTTTGCTGCGGGGTCCTTTTAATGTAAATTCAGAAAAGCGTGGCCAATAACATTTGGATTACTGGTTCCCACCGTGTTTATTAATAGCATTTTTTTTTAGTTTGAAGGTAAATCATACTCGCAGGTGCAAATGTGGCGCAAAATCAGAGAGGCGTACGTCAGGCAGGCAGCACTGGTACGGAGGGTAGGCGACCAACTGGGGGCTTTAATCCTGCTTTCTAATTTAAACAACCTGTATTTTATCTGCTTGCAACTTTTTCTTGGAATCAAGTATGTATTTTTTTTACAACATGTACACATGTGTATTCACACCACATGCTCGACAGAGCCGGATTATATATCATATAAGCCTCACCGAATGCAAGACATTATATCCCTTGGCTAAAACCGGCCTATAATGTTGTATGAAATTTCATTACCACCCGCCGGGCGATAAAGTAATTTCACTTTATTGCTATGACGATAAAGTCTAATTTCGTTATGTGTAAAATGTGTAACCTGGCGCGTCGCCCGCCGCCGCCCGCCAAACAAATACTACTTTTTCTTATAGTACGATCCCCAGGCACAGGACTTGTGTAATTGAAAGCATTCGTTTTGGGAAACTCATTACTTATTATTACCGTCGCCGTAAATTCCCCCATAATTTGTACTGAAAGTCGCAAGAGTCCGCGGGATGCGGGTGGCGCAGGACCGGTAATTGTGGCAATTGGCAGAGGCCTATATTTAGTAGTGGACGTATTTCAGCTGATCGGTGAAAATTATATATTAGATGATTTAACAAGGAAAAAATACTAACGTCGTAGACTTTCCGTATTGTGTTGTTCTGATTATGTTACAAAAAAAAACATAATACCTATATAATCAATAAAAATAAAAATTATTTTGATGCTACACAATTAAACTAGTGTGACCAAGCAACCCTGTCTATAAAGATTGGGATCCCCTAAGATAAGGAACGCCTTATCTTAGCGGATCCCAATCTTTATATGAATAATAAAAAGTAGCAGTATGTGATATTGCATAGTTTCGAACTGAGCGGTTTTTATTATGCAGTACTTATTTTTTAATGGGTGTCATTTAATCGATCTGCAGAATATTCCTCTTTTGGTAAGCAAAAATATATATTTGGTCAGCAAAATTGGACAGCTGGTTAGCAATTGAAGGTCAGAAAATATTTTTAAACTAGTTCGCAATTAATCTAATACTGAGCTGCTCAAAAATTATTTGGTTGGCACTTTGATTACTTGAGCGGCAGTAAGTTATCCGCCATAAATCAGATTTTCTTAAGCAACCTGTAGGTAAGCGAATTAATTCAGGTTGGATTACAATTGAACTGATCCGCTAACATTAGTTCGCAAAAAAATCAGTTGATCAGCAAAACCTTTTACCAGCCCAACTTACCTACCCTTTCCTGATAGGCAATTTTTTTTTTGAAGTTTTGTCCTTCAAAATACTTACTGCCCATTTATAAAATGGGTGCAATAATAATTACCTATATCATATACTGGCGATGATGTGTATTAGAGATGAATTAAACAGCAAATTCAATATTTTTTTATTTATGAGAATAGAATTTTAAAAATCAGCCAATATAGGTTAATATAGGTTAAATCCAGACTGATCTTTATTTTCTCCAGGAAATCATTAGAAGCTGTATCAAAAATACTTTTGCCTGTTTTTGAATGTAAAGTGTCAACATCATTTAGGATATTTTATTCTGAAGGTCCTTGTTTTGTATCTTTTCTACGTTTTCTTTTTGCTTCTGCCCAACACATGCGAATTACTAGGTACGTCTTGGCCAAAAACTTCCAGAAATGCATTCTGAATACTTTTCGCAGCATCGCAAACCAAAACATTTGAACTCCATGAACTTTGAAAAAATTGTTGAATTTGTAATCAAACGCCACCAATTTTATTATATTAGATTACTATTGCTTTAATAAGCATACCTTTTAATTAAACTACTCACAGCCATGTTTTGTCTGCCCACCAGTTTTTAAAAGTTGCTGACCAAGTAATTATTTTGCAGCTCAACATTTTATTAAGTAGATCAATTATATCAAAAGCAGATCGATATTGGTTATAATGTTGTTCGTTTCAGATTTTTTTGCTGAAGAAGAGTTGTAGATCCAATTTTATTTATTGCCAGCAAAAGTTTTGTATGCTGACCAAATGATTTAATAGTAATTTTGATTTACGAATCAGTTGTAAAATCGGCTGATCATTTAATTACTTTCCTTTTTTAATAATCTTTTAATACTACAAAATAAAAATACAATCATATTAAATCGAACAGACTTGTGTGTGCTTAGTCGTTCATTACAACAACATAGGTACTTTAGAATTTTGTATAACGTTATTTACCAATTTTCGTTCTGCACTATTAAAACTATTAATTTTTAACAAGCTAATTTGCGGTTAAGAGAATATAATTTAATATAAAATATTTGTATTAGTGAACCACTACTTCAAGCTCAGAAAGTATTTTTGTAGGGGAGTTCATTTTCTATCTAAAATGCAAAACTGCAGGAAATACATCTCAGGCCCCCAAATCAAATCAAGTAAAATAAACAATGTCTGTTTCTTAATATGACTGTTCAAAGACGCGTAAAATTACTAGTTGAACATACAGAAAATATATTGTTAAAGGTAAATGCTACCAGAACACTGTGTTTAAAATACTAAAGGTTCCAATGTATCTTTAGGATTTTGAACACGGTGTTTTAACAAGTAACGCTCAATTTTCCCCGTGATCAGTTGATTGAATATTAATGTATTTTTGTTGTATAGTTTTGTTTATATAGACTACAAAAAAATTGTCGTGGTTAAAAAAAACCGATCAGTTTAAAAATGTACCATATCATACGCAGTTACTTTTTTCCCGAACGACTCTTTAACTCTTTATAACATGTAAATCGTTTAATTTTGCATTTGGAGCACTTACTCTGAAGTAAGAACAAATTATAGGCTTAGTTTTTCTACAAACCGACGGCCCCTACGTAAGTTGTCGTAAGTTGAAAATGGCAAGTTTACAGGAGAGCACTTTAAAGTTTGAAATGTGTACGGTAGTCACATAGTTCAATGGATTGCTTTGAAAATTGGAAAATGGTATAATCAATAACAAAGATACTATCTTCCATCATCATCATCAGCCAATTGACGTCCACTGCTGGACATAGGCCTCCCCCAGAGAGTTCCACAAAGATCGGTCGTGAGCCGTCCGCATCCATTGGACACCCGTCTATCTACTATCCGCACCCATACTATCTTTATAGTGATATAATTACTTCTCTGATATATTTCATATTTTTGCCGGAATTGCACTTACGACAATATACGACGAAGAAGAGAATCTAAAATTGTGGTATGTATTACTTACTTCACTTTACGCCGGTGGTCATAAATGGTCATTGATCGTAAGTAATACATACTACAAGATACGTTGGAATTATGCGTGTAAGTTTTGTCGTATCTGTTATTTACAACATTATTTTGCGGACCATTTAACAAACAATTTAATAGTATTTTTATGGAACCCTGATGGAATATTATGAGAAAATTAAGCAGATGAATAGTTTTTTTGTATGTTTTATTATGAAAAATAGATCAGGTAAAGTGTTTTTGTACAGTTTTTGGAAAATGTTGCGTTGAATGAAGACGAGACTATGTAGTTGAGTTTGATGTAGCTTCATTGTTTGCGAGTATTGGAAACTATAAAAATAATTAAAGATGTTGTAGCTCGTAACGTCTGTGCACATTAAATTCGTCGAACATTTCCTGAATAGTTGCTATTCCGTTTGGCAAGGGGAGTATTATTTGCAAATTGAAGCTAAGAGTTCTCTTATTTCTTTACCACAAGTGCAGAACTCCAAATTCTTAGGCATTACACTGGACTCTAGTCTGAAATGGGATGCACACATAGATAACTTGTGTTTAAAACTATCAGGCGCATGCTACGCTCTAAGCAGGTTAGCTCGCGTGCTACCTCCGAAGGAACTCCGGTCATGTTACTACGCACTTTTCCACTCCTCGATGTGTTACGGCTTAGAATTATGGGCAACGGCTGCTGAATGGCATCGTGTCTTTATTTTACAAAAGCGAGCTATACGCATAATCTCACTAGTTCCGCCTCGTACTCCAGCGCAAGAGTTATTTAGACAAAACAACATCTTTACCTTCTCAATACATTTATGAAGTTGCAAAACACGTCAATCAAAACCTGGACTCGTTCCCGTGCAAAATGATCACGCGCACAAGACATGGCTCCAAACACCAACTCCGCACTGACCCTATAAAACTGACCAAGTCATCCAAAATCATGTCACAGGTTGGACCTAGGGTTTATAATAAGCTCCCAGCGGAGATAAAGAATGCAGGTAGCACAACACTATTTTTAAATAAATTAAGGAAGTGGCTACTGCACCACTCGTTTTATGATTTTAATGATTATTTCAATCTACCTGACATTTTATAATTTAAATCCTGGAATAATTATATCAAATTAGTTTTTCGAATTATTATTGACATGTATCTACCTTATTAATTAATTTATTATTGTATGACATTTATTTTTAAAATGTAATCGAATCACAATTGTTATGTACAAACTTACACTATAATTAGGTTTTTTCTTTTTATTTTACCATTTTGAATGTATAATAACTTGTTGACATGTAATATTTAGAATATTATAAATAAATGACTATGACTATGACTATAATGTAGTTCTGGTACTGGTCAACATTTTCATGGATACATTTAAGCAGAGGGCATTCAAGAGTTGTCCGAAAAGGCCGAGATGCTGGTTACAAAATGTGGATGACGTTTTTGCTGTAATTCCTGATAGAGTTGTTGATGTGTTACTAACCGATCTTAATGAGATGCATCCCAGAATAAAGTTCACATTTAAGAGAGAGGTGGATGGGACACTTCGTTTTCTTGATGGGTTATTAATGCTAGGTCAGAATGATCGTCTGTCACAAAAAGTCTATAGAAAAGCTACCTGCTAACTGGCTTATACCATTATCTCGCAAACCTGTCCTCGCGGTTCTGTGATGCACAATACATGCGAAATGAGTTTATATCTTTTATTTACATCACATCATTCGCCTATTTCGGTCCACTGCTGGACACAGGCATCTCCTATTTATTACCTCCTGTTATCTAAACTATTACAAATGTTGCAACATGTCAGACGAGACGGGACGTTGGAGAGCTTGGAGAGGAACATATATGGTTGGAGACAAAGTCAGCGTACAAGGAGCTCAGGGACGTTTCGACATCACCACACAGTAGAGAGGGCACCATCATTCTTGCCTCATATTACAGGAGTGACAAACGGAATTGGACGCCGATTACGCCAAAGGTGTAGCATTAAGACCATTTTGCGTCCTCATACTAATATGAGTACTTCTTACGATCTCCAAAGGATGGAAATTCACTTGGCAGTTCGGGTGTTTATGAGATACCGTACGACTTCGGTAAGGAACGACGTAATGGGTCTACAAGACTCGGAGCACATTCGAAGTGGCAAGGGCAGGGAGCTCGGCTGTGGTGGACGCATACGATACAGGCACATTGCATTTCCTAAACGCTTTGATAAAGCGAGGATGCTGGAACGGTAAAGATGCTACCTGCCACGGACGATATACAGAGCGATTAAGAGTAATTTTAACCGGAATGGGGGCTGGACTGAGCCAACGGCATAGAAGCTGGTAATCTCCGAGCTAATAATGATGGTTTTGTGCACACACATTGGTTAAGCACATCGAAGACTAAGGCGGGATTTGATTCCGCATCTTACGCTTACGCGGCTTTTATCAATACTCCACTCGGTAATCGACGTAGTTAGGTAATTTTCTGGAGTAAGTGTAAAGGTGGATTTAGACCTAACGAGCGAATGCTCATTCTTTGCGTGCTTATCATCTGTTACGTAGTGTTCGGTGACATAAACCCGCAGTCGGACATGGCATCAGTGCAGCTGCCGGCGCAAGACCACCCTCAACCCGTTTATCTCAACCGCTTGTTGCTCATCTGTTTATTATCCACTTTTTATATTTACCGAATCCATGAGTTTAGCCGTTTTATTATAATTTTGTGCATTTAGTTATAGTACACAAAACCAGTCTATCATTCAGCATTAGGAACGTAGTTTTGAAATTATAATTACAGACATGGCAGATTAATGACTTCTCTCACAGTGCAAAGACATAATAAAAAAACAGTTAACAAAAATGCCTTCAGCTTCAACTACATCATAATTATGAGATCGATATCAAGCGTTTTTCAATGTAATTATATTCTTAAAGAACAGTCGTGTCTTATTAGATACTGCAGCTGTTGGCGGTTTCATTCAGTCAGCAGTCAAATCTTCGAACTACAGACGATGATTTCACTGATGAATGATGACTAAATACTCATAAATGAACCCACCAACTGCTGCAGTGTTTAATAATGTAAGTGATATTGATTGTTTTGTCGTCCTCACTATCACAAAAAATGCCGTTTTATTACAATGACTTATACATTTATTTATCGTTTGGTTCAAAAAGAAGCGGCGAACCTGTATAATGAGCAAAAATTATTGAAATACGCCGACATTATAATTGTAAATTGTAGTAACTCTGTATTTGATCCGGCGCATACTGTCTTAAATATCACTTACAATAGAAATTTAAAAACAATTTCCGACGAAAAATGTCTCAAGTACACGTACAATACAAAAAAAATAATAACATCCAACGTAAATTGTAGTATGTTAAACTTAAGACAAAACACCGATCTTCAACTCCGAAGTAAGTTGTGGTAAGTGATAACATACTACAGTATTCACCGGTATTATTAAAAAATTGTCAGCATCCATACTAATAAATTCACAACTGATTTCTGAGTGAACTCGAACAGATTGCTAACTTTGCTTAGTGGTTTTCGGATTGACAGAATAAATGATTTTATTTCTGAACCGTCTTTTATTTCATCTCAGACTACATTTTGTTTAACTCCAACGGCCGTTTCGAAAATTAATTTTGGTCTCGCAGTTATTTTGAGTTTGTTTCCGATGTAGTGTCTTACTTTTATCGAATAAAATGTATCTTTTACCCATTTTTGTTTCATCTAGTTGTTAGTTTTTTGGTAAAAAATTATCGCTCTTGAAAAACCTCTGCCCCACCACATATAAGATCGTAACTGGCACTTACGCTGCGCGAGCGCGGGTGGCCGCCCCGTATTAACTATCGTAAGTACATTTACTACATTATACGACGGTGCTTTTTTAAGTTACGATAGTTTTCGGGTGTCAAAAACCTATTTGTAATAGGTTTTTTTAATCTTTTCTTCGTGGAACGGAAACATTGCTAAAATATATAATGTTTTATGAAATAAAAAGAAAAACCCAAATTTCAAATTACGACAACTTACGTAGGGGCCGTCGAAACTATTGTGAAAAATTCGCCTAGTAACTTAATTGTTACAAACCTTTGATTTTTCTTAATTACAGCAACGAACAAGGACCACCAATAAACAGGGTTTACTACATAGTGTCTATGGGTTGGTTAATATCAAGAGCGTGCGGTGTAGTTCTAGCTGCAGCTGATATTCGTATACACTCACAAAAAATCTTGCCTGTTTTGGAAACAGCGTGCTTCAGCACGTTTAATGTTGAGGTAGGATTACGAGATAACATGAGAAATTAATTGAACTTCCCAAAATTCCGGAATTTCGGACGATCTACTCCTCCGTGCATCATATTCCTCATTCTGAAAGTCGTGACTCATGATGGATTTTTTGTTAACTTTCTCCGAATAATGCTTCGCCACTTTCCGCGCTTCGCCACTTTTCGCGATATTCAGTGATTTTTGTTATATTAAAAGCATATTCAATTTAAAATATTTTAATTATGTTGTTCGTGCATTGACATGCGATGATGTTGTCATATTAGTTTTTCACGTTGACATTAAGGCGGTTACATAAGTTATATATAATAAGGTAAGGCTAGTTATACACTATACTGCATTACTCCCCTCCACAAAGGCAAGGCTTGTTTGTCTAGAATCCTAAAAACCCAAATCGTGCCGGCGGCTTCGTCTTTCGCCCAGACCGGCGCGGTGATGGGGGATCTGGCTGTGCCGCTGCTGGCAGATCGGCCACGCCGCTGTCTCGGTTGTCGCTGCTGGTGGAGGCCACTGGTGCGGGCGGTGGCATAGCGCCGTCCGGATGATCTCTGCTGGTGGGCGCGGCTGAGGCCATTTGTTGGCGGTGATCGCCACTGTGTTCGTGACTGTTATCTCTGTTGATGGGCGCCGCTGGGGCCGCTTGTTGGCCGTGATCACCACACTGTTCGTTACTATTCAAAATATTTCGTCTATAATAGGTATAACTTTTGATTCTTTTCGGAGTTTGTTCAGAAGCTGGTTGGTGAGTTTCAGGCAGGTGTTCAACTACAGGTCGTTTTGGTTCATTGATAGACATCGGTAAGTGTTCGTATCTCGGGCGAAGCTGGTCAGCATGTTTCCGTTTATGCACTCCGTTCATGAACTTTACTTCATAAGAGTATGGACCGTTGCGTTCAGTAATGGTTCCGGGGTCGGACCCCCTTCCGATCGGTTTATTTACCCAAACTTTATCCCCCGGACTATATGCTGGTGGTACAACCACTTTGTTGGTAGGTCTTAATATCTGTTTCAGTCGTGTTTTCTCCATGTTCTCTTTCACGTTTGGTTTCCACAGGTCAAAGGTTGTACGTATTTGTCTCCCGAACATCATTTCATAGGGTGATCGATCTGTTGAGCGTCGAGGAGTATTGCGGTATCCTCGAAGGAAACTGTTTAGGCGTTCGTGTAGGTCAAGGCTTCTATCACTGGCCAGCATTCGTTCTTTAAATGTGCGCACTGTGCGCTCCGCCAGTCCGTTTGTTTTTGGATGATATGGCGTTGTTTTTATGTGTGTGATGCCAGAAACTCTGCAAAACTGGCTAAACTCTTCCGACGTGAACTGCGGTCCATTGTCGCTTACGATATATCTAGGCATTCCAAAAGTAGCAAATATGTTACTTAATTTCTGTACTGTTGCTCTAGTTGTGGTTACGTTCATTGGTACAATCTCTAGCCACCTGGTATAGGCGTCTATTACTATTAACCACATATGACCAAAGATTGGCCCTGTGTAATCTATGTGTAGCCTGTGCCAAGGTTCTGCTGGTATTCCCCACGGAAATACCGGTGCTTCGTTTGTTGTGTTTCTTGATTGTTGACATAAAGTGCACTGTTTCGAAAATGTTAGTATATCTTTGTCTATGTTTGGCCAATATACGTGAAGACGTGCGAGTGACTGCATAGCTGTAATACCGTCATGACCGTCATGTAGCATTTCCAAGATCTGTCGACGTAATGCTACTGGTATGACAAGTCTTCCGTTCCATAGTACGATTCCATCTTCAAATGACATCTGGTCCCTTTTTTCGTAGAATGTGTGTAGTTCGTTTGGAAGTTCCTTCTTATCTGGCCAATGTGTTATGAGATAATTTTTGATAGTGTTAAGCGTCTTGTCTTTGAGCGTTTGTTTCTGTAACTCACGTTTAGTGACGGGAATGTTCTCGAGTCTCAAATGGAGTAAATGGGCAAATTGTGGTAATCCGGTTCTTTCCTCTAATGTTGTGTCGTTGTTTGTTACTGGAAGTCTTGATAATGCGTCAGCCGGTGTGTTTTCCCGTGCTGCTTGATAATGTATACAATATTCGTAGCTGTTTAGTATCATGGCCCATCTGAGCAACCGGTTGCTTGCTATCTTGAATGGGTGTTTCTCGGTCTTGACTAAATATTCTTTCCAGAGGTTTATGATCAGTTAATAGAATAAATTTTCTGCCGTAGAGATATTGATGGAATTTTGTCACTGCATAAACGATCCCTAATGCCTCTCTGTCGATTGTTGAATATCGTTGTTCGACCTCGGAAAGTGTTCTTGAGGCATATGCTACAGGTCTCATTGTTTCATTGATTTTATGGAACAAAACCGCCCCAACTCCTTTTTCTGATGCGTCACTGCTGACGAATATAGGTTTGTTTTCATCGTAGTGTACAAGTGTGTCAGATGAAGTCAGAATGTTTTTCAGTTCGTTTGTTATCCTTGTGTCTTCTTCTGTCCAGTTCCAGCGTTGGTTCTTTTTTAGATGTCTATACAAGGGGGCGCATCTCATATGAAGGCTGTCTATAAAACGCCCATAGTACGTTAACGAGCCCAGAAAGGCTCGGAGTTCAGTCGTATTTACCGGAAGAGGCATTTTCTTAATTGCGTCGATTCTTTCTTCAGTTGGATGTAGACCGTTGGCGTCTATTTTGTGTCCGAGAAATGTTACACTTTTCTGTAGCCAAGCGCATTTGTTTACTTGGCTCTTTACTCCGGCGTCTTGTAACTTCTGTAGTACAGTTTTCACACGTGCTAAGTGTTCTTCTAAATTGTTTGCTGTTATAAGAATGTCGTCGAGATAACATACGACGCCATCTATTCCGCTGAGGATCTGGTGCATTGTTCGCTGGAAAACAGAAGGCGCAAAGGAGATCCCGAATGGTAAACGTTTGTATCGGAAATAACCCTTGTGTGTTGATATTGTTAGGTATTTTCGTGATTCTGGATGAATTAACAATTGCAGGTATGCATCTTTTAGGTCGATCTTTGTAAAAAGTTGTCCTCCGGACAATTTTGATGTTATTTCTTCAAACCTTGGAAGTGGATAATCATCTGTTTGGACATACTGGTTAATAGTGACTTTGAAATCTGCACAAATGCGGATGTTTCCATTTGCTTTAATTGCTATGACGATCGGAGAGGCCCATTCGATTGGAGTAAGCATTGTATCCACTGGTTCTAAGACTTCTTCTTGGACCAGTCGTTGTAGTTCGTTGTTCACTTGTTCACGTAAGGCGAGTGGCACCGGGCGCGGTCGGAATGTTTTAGGTTTTACATCGTTCGGTATGTGGATTTTTGCACTATGCCCCTTTATTGTTCCGAGTTTCCCATCGAAGAGCTTGAAGGATGTTTTGGACTACATTGTTAAGTTTCGCGTCAGACTGAGTTACGGTTGGAGGTATTTTAATATTACATAGTCTGGCTCCAGGGGGCATTGGTAGTTGAAAACTTAGGCACCAATCTAATCCAAACAGTGGAATATCGTTGTGTTGTGTTACATATGCCGTCAATATTTTCTCAGTGTTAAAGGCGTTAACTGTTATTTCGCACGTTCCTATTGTTTCAATTTGTACTTCGGTGTAGGCGATGAGATTCTTGCATTTTTTCAATGTGGGCCGTCCAATTGTTTTCCACAGATTTTTCCCAATTACTGAGTGGACTGCTCCAGGATCGTATAGCATTTCGACACTTCTTGCGTTGAGTTGAGTTGGTATCATAACTTTTGTAGTATTCGGGTTTTGCTTTTTCACAGTAAAGGTGTGTATGCTCTGTTCATCGGTATCTTCATTGTCACTGTTTGCTTGTCGTGTAATTTGTCTCGTTGTGTTGGTTTGTTTTAATCTGAGTCTGCCGCTGGTAATGCAGACGCTAGAGAAGTGATTTTCTTTGCCACAGGCGTTACATCGCTTCCCTTTCGCCGGACAGTCATTCATATTCGAGTGAAAATCTCTTCCACAAAACATACACGTTCTTGTTTTAGGTACGTGGCGTTGGGTTTTGGGTTTTATTTTGTTAACAGCTTGCTGTTCAGAAAATGTTTGCCGACTGTTTGTTAAACGTTGACTTTGTAGTTCTGCTTGTTCGAGTTTGTTTGCTGTCGCTATGACATCAGTAAGTTTAGCACTGTTTGTTGGATGTTCTTTGATGAGCTCTTGCTGCCATGTGCAGTTATTAATGCCAATAACTAATTGGTCTCTTATACGTTCGTCAAGGGTGTTCCCAAATTTGCAATAGCCCGCTAAAGATCTTAACTCAAGAATGTATTGAGATATTGTTTCTTCCGTTTTTCTATATCTAGTTGCAAAAGATACTCTTTCTGAAAGTACGTACGTTTTCTTCCCGTAATATTCATTTAGTACCTTCTTTAAGTCATCATACGATTTAGTAGTAACGACGGCTGGTCGGTAGTAGTCCACAAGCACCTTGAAGGCTGCCGGTCCAATCCGAGAGAGCAGAAGATGTTTACGTTTGTCCTCGGAGGTGTCTTTGTCGAGTCCGTGTAGTTGTAGTTCTATTTCGAAACGCTGGACATAGTAGTCCCATTCTTCGTTTCTGTTATCGAAGGTTTCGAATTGAAAACGATCAACGCGATCGGTCATGGCTCCGTCCTTCGTCGCCAAATGTTATATTAAAAGCATATTCAATTTAAAATATTTTAATTATGTTGTTCGTGCATTGACATGCGATGATGTTGTCATATTAGTTTTTCACGTTGACATTAAGGCGGTTACATAAGTTATATATAATAAGGTAAGGCTAGTTATACACTATACTGCAATTTTAAATGCGCCGGGGAAGTTGGAGTCGAGAGTAGTGCGGATTTTGTCACCAGCGCATCGGGCTACGACCTCGTGGCCTTTTCCCCTGGATCTTCCCAATGCCCACCAGTTTCTCTAGACTTTTGTCTTTGACACCTTCTCTACCCCTTCAGGATGACCTACATATATAATTATTTATTGATTGTGTGCGTGTGACATTAATCTAACCGTGATGTTAACGTGAGACGTGACGTTTTCACGGTGAAGGTGCCACCAGATTATAAATTCAGAGATATTACTGATTTACTAAATAAACTCGAACAAAGTATAGGTTTTGATTAAAACAGAATTTCTCAAAAAGTTTGTACATTTGGATCACGTCTTCGATATTGATAAAAATTGGTAGGCTAGTTAAGTCATTGATGCTGAGCAAGATCCACCATTTTTCCCAAAATGTTTGTATAAAATATTCCTTTTTTATTGCAAACCACGTTTTATTGCAAATTAATGTATTTTAGATCATTATAAGACGAGACTAAAATTCCCGCATTTCCAATTTGTGTAGTTTACGAGTATAAGATTTTTTGTTTTTAATATTATGTAGTAATTAGATACACGGATATCATATCAAATTATTCATCAAACTGTTCTGTTGTCGTTAGTTTTGCTTAGTAGTAGTATCTAGATGTTGTTTAGTAACATAAAGCTTGGTTGGAATATAATAATATAAATAGTATTTTAGATACAGACCACTTATAATTAACTATTTCAAGTACCTACCTATGGGGGTTTTAACCTTTTGACCGCCGTAGTCTGATATGTCAGACAATCATTATCCAGTCGATCTCGCCGGAGCCTTCTCGCAACTTCAAAAATCATTAAAGATATCTAACTAGTGTTTTTTTAAAATACATATGAAGGAGAATGTTTTGAACAATAAGAAGGCATCAATAACTCAATACCGACAATTTATGTATTACCTTTAGCCTGAAAACGTCACAGATAGACATGAGAAATCATAATTATGAATTTACGTACACCGTGTTTTTATTGATTTCCATTAAATTAAAGGGAAGCTTATTTAGGTCAAAAATAATCAATTTGTCTAAGAATAATAACTCTTACTGTTATTGAGTTATTAAAAAAATAAGTTTAATGACTGAACAAGTGTATTGCAACCTTTATTACATCCTATTGAAACTTATTTTGACATGTGCCGTCAGTCACCTGAGATATTATTCTTAAGGTTACCTCACACTTGCCATTTCATTTATTATGTAAGAAAACGAAAAAAAAAATATTTCGAATTCGTCTAAAATACATGTACCAGGTAGCTCCAATTAACGTACCAAGCAGCCTGTTCAATTTAACGGAATTAAAAAAAAAACACAGTGTATAGATACTTCAGATTTATTTCAATTGAAATAGTTACATTATTCATGTACAGCCGCCATCAGATATAATATCACGCTGCTGTGTAACAATATCTAACATCCGCTCTAACGCCAAGTCAATAGAGGCCTGTGCAAATATTTGTGAGCACCCTGGCAGCTACGATATAATTATCTGATGGTGACTGTACAGTACTACTGTGTCATGTGAAGGACATTGAAAATCATTGTAGTGTAAAAGACACAAGAATTATTTGTTGTTTTTTTTTATGGTTTCAGGTCAACAGACTAAAAACTCAGTTGAAATATGATTACGTTGCTTTGAAGGGAATGGGGTTATTTTCTCTTGATAGAAAATTATTATTAAAAGTAGGTTGTAAATTCGGATTCTTGTCACAATCACGTTAAAAGTTTTGGGTGATTTGGGAATGATATTAAATAAATAAGGATTTATCCCACATTACTTTTAGTATGTTACTATTGTTACTGCAGGACTTAACTATAAATTAATAAGTCGACGTTTTCTTTCATTCACTGGCTCTCAGTTCTTGTAAATATTTTAAGTATTCGTAATTACAGGTACTTTGCTATGGTAATAAAGTAGTGGTTATTCAACAGGTGGAAATAATCGCCCTCAGATGGATCACCATTAGTCTCAAGATTCTATGTAAATCACTACACTTTTAATAGTTTTAATCTCATTCATGCGATCCCTGCGTCAAAAGCGATTCCCAATAGGATTATGTATTTTTGTGCACATCACTTAAAGATACACGCGACGTCACATTGCCTACGAAAAATGTTACACGCTTAGTTTTCATACTATTCGACGATTTTTTTCTTCCTACTAAAAACTAGTTTCACGTATTTCATTTTTTTATGCCTATTTTTATTCACGTAGGTATGCATATTCAATACCCTAAACTGGGGTTACTTTGAACTTTGGGGTTACAATGATAAAAACTACTTTTATTTTTTAATCGCGAATATCTTCCGTTACCAAACGCATCTGTATATATTTTTTTAAGTCTTGCAAGAACGATAGTTATCCTTATTAATTAATTAGACACTTTAAATGAGTACGGTCGTTAGAATAGCGTATCACGTGTTTATATTTACGTATACTTTTTGCTATTTTTCGTGTATAAAATAACTTCTAAACTAACAATAAGGGTAGTGAGCTACACGGTTCTTAATCACAATTAACTTGTCACAAGTGTGTTTAGGTATACAAATATAACTTTTTGGGGTCTTTAATTCAAACTAAGTACTTATAACAATTGGGTATGTCAAGTTTTTTGAAGTAGTGTAAATTATATTTTATTTGGATGATAGGCTTCCTAAGGATCACGAAAAACCAGTTATTTTATTTTTATAACTATTAGTTTATTATTAATATTATTTATAATATTTTTAATTTATGGCTCACAAGCTAAACGACTTTTGCGCTACTGAAAATTAAAAAAAAACACATGATGGTTGTCAAATATGTCACTGTCAAAAATAACTACGTCTTTCAACGGTTTAGTTCGTTCGATTGCATTTCGTGGTTTCAGTGATTTATAGAATATTTTTAACGACCTCAGCACGAATTTTGGACTCTTGATCTTGCCGCACTACTCCATGACCCCTGCACGATATTTTGGACAACGTTTGGATCTTCCTGTGACTACCTACGCTCTGCTTTTTGGACTACGTTTTCTTGCCTTTCTGACGACCCTGGTTTTGACTGTTGGACTGCTTCACGTACATCTATCTACAATGAATAGTGACTGCAACCGAACCGTGACGGAGTATTACAGAGATATGCTCATGTGCTTCGTACCCAGCTGTAAGAAATACAGACGCGACTTTCCCGACTCAGCTTTTCTATGTGTACCAAAATGTTTACAACCAACTTGGTGTCACGCGTTGGATATAAATTGCCCGAAACGGACCCTATATGTTTGTGAAGAGAATTTCAATGTGAGTGTAGTGACTATTCTATGTATCAAAATTATACTCAATAACACGTTTTTATTGTTATTTTATTATATACGTAGTTATTTTTGACAGTGACATATTTGACAACCATCATGTGTTTTTTTTTAATTTTCAGTAGCGCAAAAGTCGTTTAGCTTGTGAGCCATAAATTAAAAATATTATAAATAATATTAATAATGAATTAATAGTTATAAAAATAAAATAACTGGTTTTTCGTGATCCTTAGGAAGCCTATCATCCAAATAAAATATAATTTACACCACTTCAAAAAACTTGACATACCCAATTGTTTTTATTCAATGGGGTGTCTTTGACACCTACATGGGGTCACATTGATCAGAATCTTACGTATAGTTGGTTATGGTATATCTATCCATTTGACTGTTTATTTTATAAGAGGATTGTTCTCTCTTCGATGTTTGATTATTGTTTTTAATAAAGTTGAATACTGAAGTTTTTTTATTATATTTCACGACGTAAATTGTTGTAACTTTTGATACTGTGAACGGATTTATTTATTTTCTTAAGAGAAATTACTCCTGTAAGGGTTTACATTCAATTACTCTAAAAAAAACATAAGGTATCAAAGTAACCCCAATGCCAGTTTAACTTTGATCACAACGTTTTATTTTTCTATATTCATACATTTTTAAAGTATCGTTTCAATTTATTTTACCGAGAAAGATAACAAAAAGTTGATGTTACTTTTTTATTTTTAGATTTTTTTACGCCTAATTTTAGAAAATATTGAAGTTTAAACTTTAAAATTGATCAATGTAACCCCAGTTTACGGTAGTACTAAAAAAGTTAAAGGGACACGTTTTTTGTCTTTTTTCTTAAACGTTTAAATGTGTTTATTAAACGGTACAAATTGTGCATATAAAAGGTATAACATAAGTAATAATTGAATCTAAAGTAGACTATCAACTTAAAACTAAATAAACTAAAGAATAAAATCTATATTTTTGAAAAAGTGTATTTTTTCTTCAAAACGGAATAATTCATATATACTTAGGTGCAAAAGTGTCCCAATGTTACTATCTCAATTAAATTTAAATAATTAAATTGCACTTAAAATATTTCTGAAATACTTATTGTGGTATTGTTTATGATTTAATTATCTTCCAATCAGACTAACAGATTGGCTACATAATAATACAGATGGTCGTAGATATTTTTACACGAAAACATTCAGGGCTGCCAGATCGTATAATTGGATACAATTTTTGTATAATTTGGCTGCTCTATGTATATTGAATTGCCTTGTATAATCGGATACATAAGGAGAAAATTATAAATTTCGTACTACTATCTCTGCCACTCCAAGGACAAAGCCTTTTGTTGTATAATTTTATTGGATTTTGTATAATTTCAGTGTCTTGTTTCGTATAGTTTGACCATTGTTTTACCTGAAAACATTAAAATTAAACCTTTTTTATTTTTCGCCTCATAAGAAAATCTGTCTCACAGTCAATTGCAATACTTTTCAAGATAGGGAATTTTATCCTCAATCAAAATTCAATGGTATTTTTATGGTGAACACATAATTATTTACATATACTTTCTAAAATAAGATAAAACGAAAATAAAAAAGTATCGAGTTAACCAGCAGCACTGATCTTCCGGCGCCCCCAAGAAGCAGAGACCTCCTAACTGCGGGAGGAAATTATCCCCCCCCCCCAAGACATTCTTGTCACGCCGAGGGAGGATAAAAATCCCTACCCCTTGACTCATGGAGGGGCCGTCGACGGACGCAAAATTCATCGCAAACACAGAAGTGCCCAACCGAGTCATGCTCAGCCGGCCTCCCCCTCAGTCTCCTCCACCGACAGGGGTGACATCCATCATCAAACACCGAAGTGTCCTCCCGGTTCCGTCTCCGCTCGGTCTCCACCACCGAGCAGGTACTGAGCCCCGCCATCACGACAAGGTGGACACTCTCGGGGGGATCATGTTCCAATCTAAACCTAACCTAGTTGGCATGTGAAAATTCGGCGGAAAGGTAGGATACGCAAAAGAACTGGGACAATAACTATTGGATTTTTATTTTATTTTGTTCGGTTTAAATAACGTAAACTACATTTGTTTTTTGTCTGATGAAATGAATACAGGGCGTCCCAAAGTTATGGGACATGTAGGGGAAGTACCTTAAATATTGTAGATAGTGAATTTTGCTGAAAGAAGGCATTATGTTATTTTAAAAAGTTAGTAATTTTGCATTTAAAGATTTTATAAAAAATACTTGACTAGTCTGGGAATCGAACCGACTTCGAACTCGAACCGTAAAAAATATCATCCCTACTTTTATGATGCCAAACGAAAGAATAGCTAAAAAATAATAACTCTTCTTAAGTAACATATTATTTTAAAAGAAAGGAACAACGAGAAATGAATAATTTTGTTCAAATTAAAAACACACATGAAACTGCCGCTATCAATTCAGTAGGTATTTTTGTCAATTAATTAATTAAATGTTCAAAAAGTGATCCCTCGCCTTTCGAAAATCGCCAAATTATTGATGAGTTCACTGCCTGTTGATTAACTTAAAGGACCCCATGCTTAAAGTATGGAAAATGTGGTTTCAGTTAAATGGGCTGGGATTTCGATATTCTGTAGACGTCAGTGCTCTGAACAAAAGTCTCTATGAGTGCTACCACGGTTTCCGAGACGCTGTCAAAGTTATGACTGATTTTACATCTACCCTCCTATGACATTAAACTACTGCCTGGACTGTGTGTAACATGTAATGTGAATATTTTTAATTATGATTGACTATGACAATAATCAATATTGCATCCACCCATTGCCTCTATTTGATATAATGCCTATTAGATTTTTATTTTTTGTATCCGTGTTTGATTTTTCTTTATATGGGATTATGTATTTTGCATGTTATTTTAAGCCTATTTGAAATGCAATGTATATTGTTTATGAATAAATAAAACTAAATGAAATCAAAATGAAATGTGCGAATATCAATGAATAAACAAGTTGAAACTGTTAGATAAAAAAAAATGGAAATATAGATTTTTGATAGGTATTGTTTTTTATAGGTGTGCAAATAAAGAAAATTGTATTGTATATATATATGGATAAGATACTCTGAAGATGTTTTCTTTTACTTTACCCTTAATTTTTTATTTCATCGGAATCTCAACTCATAGGAGGGTAGATGTAAAATCAGTCATAACTTTGACAGGGTCTCGGAAACCGTGGTAGCACTCATAGAGACTTTTGTTCAGAGCACTGACGTCTACAGAATATCGAAATCCCAGCCCATTTAACAAAAACCACATTTTCCATACTATAGGCACGGGGTCCTTTAATAAATAATGAAACTATGCTAGTATTTTATGAAGTGGGTACTCACATACGAATAATCAAAGCTATCTTTGGAATGATAATATCGCTACTTTCCGAAGGTAGTCGTCGACAATAAATAACTATATGACTCCAATAATTTTACTTTGTTCCTTTCTTTCAAAATACTATGTTACTTAAGCGATGTTATTATTTTCCCAACTAGTGCGGAAATGTACACTTTACGCACGCGAACGCGTGCGTAAATTTCTCATTTTAAGGCACTTGTTATGAAACAAGTCGTTCGATACACGTGTATAAACTTACTAACTAGTGCGCAAAAACGAACTTTGCGCACGCTTCGCGTGCAATAATTTCTGTTTTTGACGCCCTTGTTATGAAAAAAACGTCCCTTACACGTGCAAAAACTTTTTTTTAACTGGGGGATTGTCGCCCTCGTTTCACTCGGGCTCCAACTTTCACCCTCGCAGAAAAAAATTTTCCCGCACTAGTTAGCATTTGCATCGAAATGTACTATTTTAGCTGTTCTTTCGATTGGCATCATAAAAGTATGATGGTTATTTTTGACATTTAAGTCGGTTCGATTCCCAGGCGAAGCAAGAAATTTTCGGAAAATCTATGAATGCAGAATTACTAACTTTTAAGAATAACGAAGTCTTTTTTTTCTGCAAAATACACTATCTACAATATTTAAGGTACTTCCCCTTCATGTCCCATAACTTTGGGACGTCCTGTATATTTTATTTATGTAGGTATTACATATTCATTTTACCACCATTGCATTGACTACTTCCCTAATTGGTATCATTACTATCATTAGATGTAATTGCGATGAGAATCCGGATTCTAGTTATAAATAAGTTTTTTTTTTATTTACTTGATAGTATTAATTGATAACAAACTCTACTTTCAGGTGGCAGCAGCTATTCTTAAATACGAATTAATATTAATTCAGTTTGATAATTAGTATGGTACAAAATCGACATAACAAAATAATATGTATCTAAGTGACTACTTTAAAGGGGCATTTAGACCAAACGAACATTCGCTCATTTTATCCCCCACTCTATGAAATTACTCTATTACAATGACAACAGCAACAAGACGTAGCAACAATCTCTTCTCGCATAGTATGCAACCAGCAATGACAACTGCCACTTGGTCAATCGTTGGTGAATATATTATACCTCCTTGCATGCTCACCACCAGGTGCTTTGTCAGCTCGGAGCACAATTTTATGGCTGTCGGATAGCATTTTATACAATGTAGTTTTGAACAATTTGATGAAATAATTGTTCTCAAGAATAAACTTTTGTAGTTCTTGGACCATAGTTCGCTTAACTGTTGGATTGTGAGCACAATGTGCTTCAACTTGAGCATCTCGATTGCCCGTAGAATAAATTCGTAACAATTGATGCTCCGCACCGGGCAGCGGGAGCAATTGTATTTGCAATTGTTTATAATAGTGTTAATTTATTATATATTCGTATGATTTATTTAAATACAAAATTTAATATTATCAAAGATGGTTTTAGTATATTACCTCAAAAGTGAGCATGAAATTGTCCAGTAAAATGTTTTTCCCCACACTAGCTCGGAAACACCTACTTCCTTCACTAATTTCTGTGAGGAAAGTTGCATTTTAATCACATGTGAGGGAAGTAAATTGACAGATGAACCGTGAAACGTTCAAAACCATGGAACGTCAAACGCTGGTATGGCTATGATTCGCTGATTATTTTTTGAGGGACACCATAAACATTTTATCATACACCAGATTATTTTATTTCAAGATAATAAATTAGATTTTTAGTATTTCATAAAAGCCTATCGCAAAATCTTATCATATAGGACAAAAATCAAATAGTATACTTTTACATTCAGAACGCAACCCGCTAGCACTGACGTCTTGTAGGTACGTTAATGTTGCCAACTTATAAAAAATACTCGAATGTACAGTTTTTTAAGGAAAGTTTCCTATGTAATATCTTACCAAAAAGTAGGCAATTTAAGTTTACCTCACACATTTTTTAAAATGATTGATACATTCGGATACAGATTTTATACTCAAAGATCATAGAAATAAATGTTGACAATTTAATTAATGTAGGTAGGTTCGTTGTAATTATAATAAAAAATCTAGTTACATAAACCAAGTCATTTAACAAATTAAGAGATCTGCCTATTTTTTGGCATATTCTGGACTTAAGTCCAGCTCATTTTTAAATACTCTAAGTTATTTAATAAAGACTGATTTATTTACACGTTCGTAGCTGCTTCCTCGAAAGCGAGGCGACACTAAAGAATGTGGGGAAAAATGTTGTGTTACACATGGGAGCAAAGTTTGTTTAATTATCGTGCCTTGAAACCCTCGCAACGCTCGAGATTCCATTTTTAAACTTCAACTATGGAATCTCTCGCTACCTCGGGTCTCAATATTGGCACGATGATTAAGGCGAGGTAAGCGTAGAATTCCCGTTTATTTTTTTCAGTTTTCTCAATAATACTACTTGCTTATGAAGTAAAACTTACATATGTTACATTTGAAAACTTGATCTACCGCGCATTGATTAGTATTAAGTATTTAAACAAACTTAGCCCTATAAAAAACGATCCCAAACATAGGTCTAATCTCTGCATGAAAACTCATTTTGCTAAGAAACTACATAACTTTACCAAGAAAAAAATATATCAGAAGAAACGTCAAAGTCTGTGTCAACGATTAACAAGAAGAAATCATTAATATTATAAGAATTATATTTCATCTTACAAAATATGTGAAATTATTCTCCCGGATCGCTCCTGCTGTCATCTTTCAGTCCCAATCGGGACCTGTTGGAGGGAGGACGTACGTCAATTTTGCGCACCGCTGTCGTCAACCAAACTATCTTTAAGATTGGTGTGATAACACATAAAAAAATGTTATCATCACTGGGGCTTCGGAGACTGAATAAACATAAGTGGTGAGTGACTAAATTAATAGAATTATGTTATTCAATATATTAAACCAAAACAATAACAAACATATTACACAGTATAGATAAAAACAGTAGGATGACTACTGGTGATAAGACCAATTATTTTGACATGACGAAAATAGTGAAATAATTAAGAATGGTACCTACTCGTATCTATTAAAAATAGGATTTTATATCCATAATAGTTCGTTATCATCCAATAAAATTTTAAAACCACAATTTATTTTGGAATTCGAATTATTTTATGAAATGTTTTGCAAGCAGTCGCACTATATTGATTTAAACTTTCACGACTATCACTCATATTTTAAATACAAACGGGTCCTAATCGCGTAAACTTACGTTTAATTATATCCTGACGTTACACCCGTGGTCGCAGGCAGACATGAGTATCAATAAAATACTACTAATAATATACTATCAATTAAAAAAAATATGGAAAATAATGCGAATTGTTACGAAACATACCGAGAATTAGTACATTTCGATTCAAGTGCGAAAAAAATTAAGTACTAAAGGAGTGGAGATAAATTAAAGCACGACCGAAGGGAGTGCTTTAAATCGACACGAGTTACGAATTTCGTTTCCGCACGTGTATCGTACGACGTTTTTCAGTATATATGGCCCTCCGAAGATTTCGACCTGACGTAAAATGAACCACTTCTCGCACAAGCGCGTAAAAATGCGCAATCTGTACTGAGAAATAAGCTTTTCATAAAAAAATTGAATGGAAAAATATACGAATGACTAAAGTTGCTATAGGGAATGGCGCCCACTATGTTACATTTGCATGAAGGGTAAATTAATAAAAATTAAAAAAAAAAAAAAAAATTACTTGATAAATGTGATCTATTATCTATACCAATGATATGGTACATATTTATTGTAACGGTGAAAAAGTAACCCTGTATAATAACACAGATAAACTTGACCATGTACAGTGATCGTACTAATAATGTGGATGACATTAAATCAGCTATAGAATGTTTTCAAAAAATATTTTTACTATTACTATTTTTACTAAAACGAAAGTGTCATTTGAAATAAGTAAGTTGAGTACATAATGCCGTTCTTTTACTAATGTTTTAAAATACACAATTGAATGTCGAATTTTTTGTCGTTAGTTGTGTCTAATCCAGATGGTTTACGTCGAGTTTCTAGGATGAAATGTGTACCTTATTAAAGCAGTAATTAGACACATGTATGTTTTTATATAAACATGTAATATAAAAAATTATGGCCAAGTAAAGTCGTATTTATAATAAATGATACACCCTTTAATATAGGCCTCACAAATTTTATGATAGCAGCAAGTATACCCTGGGTGTAACTACAAAATACAATCTTTCATCCTATACAGGGTGTTCGTGAGTAATTGCTTTAACTTTAACATCATGTTTGGTTCGTTAAAACAAAATATGTGACTATATCACATTTTGTTAAACTGTAAAAAAATTTTTTTTACTATTTCATACAAAATAAATATATGTTAAGTTGAAGACCATTGTAAAAGGTACTTTTGAGTTAGGCAGCAGTTAGTGTCAATTGATGACAGTGTTGAAATTCTGTAAATGACAGCACATTAACAATTTAGCTCCGTGGTAGCTACTTTGCTTATAAAACAGAGGGCCCCGGGATCAAACCCTGCTACAGCTATTATTTTTTATTTTTTTTCTCATTCATTTTTATGTGGCGTAGTGAAAGATAGTTTATTCGAATTTATTTTTATTATACAAAACAATGTTTGCGAACTGTCTAAATTTTTAAATAATATTTTCTTTTTTTAGCTTAACTTTTAGTTTTCGACATAAGTATCTAGTACCAGTGTCGTGGCGTTAAGAATTATTAGGGACTAATTCTTAATCACCCGGAAGTGGACAAGCTGGTGGGAACCAAGTGGTTTTAGACGCCATGTCACTGATAGTCGTAAGGTATATTTAACCATAAATGAAAGTACAGTTTTAGTATATTAATAATAATTACATTTATTTACAAACAAAAAACACAATCCTGTATAATATAATCCTACAAATAAAATAAAATTATCCCCTTTTTCGTATTACCTACAAAAATATTTTTACAAAGTCAAAATTACCTACAGGGCATTTTCGAAGTGACCGCCTTCCTTCTCCAAACATATGTTTATCGTGCCCGTATTTCGTGGTTTAGATTGACATTAGTTGCACGCATTTCTTCCCGAATTCGTTGCAACAAATGTTCTCTTGTCGCCACTGGTTTTGAGTACAGTTTTTCTTTTAAGGTACCCCAGACATAAAAGTCTAGAGGGGTTAGGTCGGGAGACCTGGTGGGCCACGCAAGAGTTGGACTGCCGCAACCAATCCAACGCCCATCAAAGTGCTCATTTAAATACCGCCGAACACGAGCAGCGAAATGTGCGGGTGCTCCGTCATGCTGGATCCAATGCGTCCGCAGTGTTTCCAGTGGAACATCTTCAAACCATTCCAAATTGTGTAAATTCTGTAGAAATTCCAAGTAATTGTCACCATTTAGTCGATTTGGAATCTCCACTGGTCCAATGAGGCGATTGTTTAATACTCCTGCCCACATGTTTACGGAGAACTGATGTTGGAACGAAGACTCCCTCGCCATCTTTGGATTTTGCTCAGCCCAATGGTGATAATTTTTTGAATTTATTATTCCTGCCCTTGTGAATTGAGCCTCGTCCATCCAGAGAATTTTAGAGATAAGCTGTGGGTTTTGTATAAATAATTCATTTGATCTTTGGCAGTAAGCAATTCGTGAGAAATTGTCCCGTGGCAGAAGCCCTTGCACTTTGCGGTAATGGTAAAGATGCAGACCGTATCGCTTCCATAAACGCCAGACTTTGTCGTGTCCTATGTTAAAAATACGACCTATTCGTCTTGTCGACAATGTCGGGTCTTCAATGATTAAATTCATTATATCGATTTCGTCCTGCACGTCTAAAACGATGCCACGTTCCCTTGGCGTCGAACGTAGACCTATCTCACTGAACCGTTTATGTACCTGCAACAGTAATAAACGTGGGTTAGATATAAAGAGAGATATAAATTTAAAGTAGCTAGGTATAAATAAGGCATACGAAAACGGCTAATTACTTACATTCGTAAAAGTATAAGGCTGCGGTGTACGTCGATTGGGATATCGAATTTGGTACACTCTTGCTGCTTCTGCGGCATTTCCATTGCACAAACCGTAAATAAAATGTATGTCGGCCTCTTCTTGGGCCGTATAATTTACACGTGGCATCAATGGAAGCACAGATATTATTTTACAAATAATTATTTCTTTGATAATAAAAAACAATAATAAAATGACAATTTGATGTGAGTATTTAGTAAAATATATATCCGAACGGTCGTCGAGCTGTCAAGTTGAATTTGCAACAGCTCATTTAGATAATTAAAATTTATTGTATTTATTGTGTAAAAGTATAACTATTGTGCATAAAATTAATGTTTAAATAGTGTTAAGGTTTCAGTTAATATAATCTGCTTCAAACAATAACTGGAAATAGTGTAATATAGGACTTGAGTGCAGTAGCTGTCAACGAACGAATTATCGCCGTTGGAATTTGGTGTTCAAATAAATCAGGGGAAGTATTTTGTATTATTTTGTTACACTAACATCACATTTCTATTCAATTAATATCGTGTAACTACATTCTTACATAGCTCACGTATGTGAGCAACGTTTATTCTCATACATTGGCGTAGTGCTGTCTCTCTTTGCTTGACGTATTTGTGGAAGCAAAGTTGATGCAAAACACAATTGCCCCAGACATTACTGACACAATCACACACATTTCAGTATTACTTTCTTGGTCATAAATTGAACATATTAAATTACTTTAATGGAATGATTTCTATCTTCAAAATTTAAAGCTAAATTTTTCTTTTCTTTTACATTGTTCTAGTTACTTTATATTACTTACTAGAATCATTGGAATTCATTTGTTCTTTTTAGTTTAAATATCTTACAGTGTCAATATGTTTTCAGTACAAACCACAAAAGCTGTTACACGCAGTGATGCCATGGCCGCCAAATTAAAACAGGCTCTCAAAGATCTCAAAGATGAAACTGAGTTTAATAAAAAACTTCTACAAGAACAGGAAGAAAGTGAAAAACAATTTGAGCTTGATGTCCGGACAAACACTTCTCTGAAAGTCCAGCTCGCAAACCAGGATATTGAGTATGAAAATATGCAGGGCGAACGGGATGAATTACTACTGGAAGTGGAGCAGTTCAAGCATTGTCGTGACACACATGAACAGGCTTTACAACGGATTAGAGACCTGGAACATCAGCTGGTGGAGATGGAGGCATACCGTCCACTGCATTCTGCTTGCAAATATTGCTCCGGGCAACCACATAACAATTTAAGTATTTTTGATGAATTCAATAGTTCTAAGGTAGACATGTTGCATGACAGTTTAGTAAGCCCCCCAGAAAATGATATAATAGATTTGACAGAGTCTATTCACAAAGACAGCAATATTGTTATACTGAAGAAATCAAAAAGGATAAAAAGATACTTAAAACTGAAAAGATTTATTAAGAAATCCAACTTGTTATTAAAATGTCATAAACTTTTATTTAAAACAATTCAGGGCACGTCAAACAGTGTGGACTTAAGTGTCGAACTTTTAAATTGTCAGAACCAGCTGGACCGCACAGTGGAGGAGTTGAATAATCGGTCCACAGAAATGAAAATATTAGAAGACAAGTTGAGAGATCTCAATAATAAACATGAACTTTCTACTAAAACATTACAGGAATACATAGCTTTCATGTCTAATGTTCTAGAACCTGGGAGCGGGATTCCTCTTCGATTGGACTCGCCGCAGCCACCGACGCGCCCGTCGTCGGTGTCGCCCGCAGCTCGCCCGCCCACACCGGGCCTCTCCACGCCGCGCCTACCCGTGCCGGGCGTCCCTACACCACGCCTGCTCGTGCCGGGCGTCCCTACACCACGCCTGCCCGTGCCGGGCGTCCCTACACCACGCCTGCTCGTGCCAGGCGTCTCCACGCCACGTCTGCCCGTGCCGGGCGTCTTCACGCCGCGCCAGCCCGTGGTCGGCCTCTCCACACCTTGCCAGCCGACGCCGGCTCGCCGCGCGCTGCGGCTCCCCTTGCCGCGGCCACCTGTGCCCTCGCCCCGCAGGCCCCGGCCGGCGCCCCGGGCCGCGGCGCCCGCTCCGGCGCCCTCGCCCCCTCGCCTGCCCCGGCGGCCTCCAGCCCGGTGCGCCCCCGCCGCGCCGCCCCCCGGCCCGGCGCCCTCCACCCCGGCGCGTCCCGGCCCACAGCCCCGCACGGTCGTCTACTCCGATGACATCGGGGCCGGCCTCGGAGCGTTGCTGAGCGGCTCTCTCCGGCAGAAGGTCACCAATGTGTGTATGCGCGGCGCCTCCGTCGAGACTATCGCGGACCGTATGGCGAAGGATACGTTCGATAGGGGCACGACTCTCGTCGTGCACCTAGGGAATAGTGTAGGCGTGAGGAAATCGCACCTGGGAGCGCTCGTTCGAACCCTGTCAGATATTGAGCGACGTGGAATTTGTAAAATTATTCTGTGCGCCTTTCCTTACGCGAGTAATGCTTCGTATGGGCACAACATTAGAGTGTACAATTCCACGTTGTACAATGTGACATGTTACAACTGTAACTATCATTTCTTCAATCTGAATCGATTTTATAGAAGAAATTGTTTAATATTCGAATTGTATGATAGCCATATGTATATATCTAAAGAATGTAAAGAGACAACAGCCGACCTACTCGCGTACAAAATAGAGCCGCCGGCGGCCGGCGGCGGCGCGCGCGCCGTACATTTAAACTGACAGCCGAGACAGCGGAGAAGCCCCGGCGGATGCTGCTGGTCCATCAAAATATACAGGGCTTCTCCAGCAAGGAATTAGAAGTGGGTCTTTTCTTAGAGTCTTTAGATGTAGACGTTATGTGTGTGACGGAACACTGGCTCGATGAATGCCAAATGCCTTTATTTAATTTTCATAATTACCTACGAGATAGTTAGCTCGTTCAGTAGAAAGTCGGCCGTTCATGGGGGCTCGTTGATTGTATTGAAAACTAATTGTAAATGTAAGGAGAGAAAGGACATAGTCAAGCTTTCTATTGAGCGAACTATCGAAATAGCTTGTGTGGAAATGGAGAATCACATTATATTGTGTGTCTATAGACCACCTTCTTCAGATTTTACCGTGTTTGAGTCTACGATGGAAGATGTATTGAGACGAGTGTTTGTTAGCAGTAAGAAAATAATTGTTTGTGGCGATTTTAATGTAAATTTATTAGATCTCACGCATGCACACACAGTAAGAATATCAAACTTATTTCAGTCGTTTGACTTATCTCCGCTGTTTAATGAGCCCACGAGGATAACCGCCAGCACTGCGACATGTTTGGACAATATATTCTGTAATGTTGAAGCTACGGAGAAATCGATCATTAGCTGCTTTAACTCGGATCACTGTGGTCAAAAAGCCTACTTCGAAGTCAATATTGTGAAACAACAGCAAGTAATTACATATAGGCCCATCACTGTAACTCGGATGGAAAGGTTTAGAGAAGATGTTAATTCCAGGGTACAGGCACTCATTCCCGATACGAAAGATCCTAATGCACTGTACAAGGAGCTTTCGAATGTCATACAAACTGTACACAAAAATATTTTCAAGCTCAAAACATTGAAGCAAGACTCAGTAAAAACAAGGTTTGGCGATTGGGCTACTGTTGGCATCCATAAAAGCAGGAATAGAATGTATGAGCTTTATGAAATGAGAAATTATAACCATGATGGGAAATTCTTGGAATACGTAAGGAATTATTCCAAAGTGTTTAAGAAAGTTTGCGCCGCTGCCAAGTCTGCCTATATAAGTAACAAAGTCAAGTCGGCAGACAACACTGTAAAAGCGACCTGGAATGTGATACGCTCTGAAACTGGAAAGACAAAACCCCGTGACGGCCAATACAAACTGAGAGTGGATGACCAAATCTTGACTGCGGACTTGGACGTTGCTGGCGCCTTTCAACACTTCTTCATCAACATAGCCAAAGATACTACTGAAAACTTGAATTCGTCTGTGACTAAGGCTGGCTCATTCTTGGATATGAACAATATCAAACCATGGAACAAAGATTTTCACTTTCAGTATACAGACCCAAATGAGATCATCAAAATGTTCAAGTCCTTGAAATTGAAGAACTCCGAAGACCTTTGGGGAATCTCTGTGAAAGTCATGCAATCTGTTATCGATGTTATTGCACCGTACTTAGCAAATGTGTTTAATGCTTGTGTAAGAGAATGTGTGTTTCCCGATCTAATGAAGTACAGCAAAGTGATTCCTCTATTTAAATCAGGAAACAAATATGACCTTGGAAACTTTAGACCTATATCCATACTTCCTGTTCTGAGTAAAGTGTTTGAGAAAATCATATTGAACCAACTGGTTCAACATTTCAACAGGAATGAACTGCTTCAGAATCAGCAATTTGGGTTTACAAGAGGTGGTTCAACTACAGACGCCGCCTCAGTACTAATCAAGCATATTTACGACGCCTGGGAAAATTCGCCAGATGCTATTGGTGTCTTCTGCGACCTCTCCAAAGCATTCGATTGCGTGGATCATGATACACTATTACACAAGCTAAAATACTATGGATTGTCAGTGGAAGCTCTCCACCTTGTCTGTTCTTACTTAAATTTAAGAACCCAGAAAGTGGTTGTAAATGGAACTGAGTCTTGTGGCAAGACTGTAAAGCTTGGAGTACCTCAGGGTTCTATTCTGGGGCCTTTCCTCTTCCTGGTGTACATAAATGACTTGCCGAACCTTGTAAAAGATAAATGTGACATAGTTCTGTTTGCTGATGATACATCGTTAATTTTCAAAGTTGACAGAAAACAAATTGACTACAGACAAGTCAATGAAACTTTGAAAGAGGTATCAGAGTGGTTCACAGCAAATAATTTACTTCTTAATGCGAAGAAGACCAAATGTGTAAGATTCTCGCTTCCAAATGTAAGAAAGTCTGAAACTATTATCACGTTAAATGGTGAGAAGCTAGACCTTGTTGATAATGCACTTTTTCTGGGCCTTACCTTGGACAGCAATCTGCAATGGGCTCCTCACATATCTACCCTGGCAAAAAGGCTGAGCTCTGCCGCGTATGCAGTTAGAAGAATCCGACAGTTCACTGACGTGGAGACAGCTCGCCTAGTTTACTTTAGTTACTTTCACAGTATTATGTCTTATGGCATACTGGTTTGGGGCAAAGCAGCAGATTTGGACACCATCTTCATTCTTCAGAAGAGAGCTATTCGATCGATTTACAATATGAGCTCTCGCGACTCACTGAGGTCGATTTAAGGAAATAGATATTCTCACAGTAGCTTCACAATACATACTGGATGTGATAATGTACACACATAAGAATATTAAATCCTTTAAAAAGCTTTCTGACATTCACAGCCGCAACACACGGAACAAGCATAAGTTATTGGTTACCAAGTTTCGTCTACAGAAAGTAAAAAAGTCGTTTGTTGGAAACTGTGTTACCTTTTTCAACAAAGTACCCTTAGAGGCATGGGAACTGCCCTATAATTCATTCAAAATGTACATCAAAAATGGTCTTCTCAAAAAGGGTTATTATAAAGTTGACGATTACTTGAATGACGAGGAACCATGGCCGTGTCTTCAGTCTCAAGAGCTGTCTTAGATTTACATGACATTGACTTGAATACATATTAGTTATGTATTTTGTAGACTTAGTTTATAAGACTGTTAGCTTAACAGCCTCTTTATTATTATTATTTTTTTTTTTGACGTTTGGAGAGCCTTTACAACTCCAAAATTATTAATTTTATTTATTATTCTTAGCATTTAATTTCTTTGACCGTGGAGACCTTTTACATCTCCACACTTAATATTTATTTCACCATGGAGCCCATTTCGAGGGTTGCCTGGTGAAACCCTATAAGTACGTGACACCTAGTTTCGAGAAAAATGATGTTAAAGGTTTATTGTCATCGGACACTTATTTTGATAAATAGATTCGTAGTTTTATGAGTGGTTTTTGAAAAGCAATTTCATTCACTTTAAGTTTATCTATGTTTTAGTTATGTAACTCATCTAGTTTTCCTGTAAGATAACATTTTTCACCAAGGGGTATCGACTTATTGGGTTTACGCATAAATAAAAAAACCATATTTGTTACTAAGAGGATATTATTACCAAATAAAAACTTAAAAAATAGACGAATCTAAAAGTAATAACGGTATTATTCTACATCTGAAAAAGTAAGTGCTATGCCAACAAACGTTTTTAGGCTTCTTATCCATCCATGATACTCTCCAGGTATATCAGTATGTTTCAGCGGGGCAAAGTGCTTCTATGAACGGTTTGTCTGTGACTGGACCTGGTGTTTCAACGGCGGATAAAAAAATATAAGCTGTTATATGAAAGGCAATGAGGATTTGGGTGGGTTTCCATGGTTTTGAGGATCCGCACATTGTTTTGCGTTGCCTATTGTGTTTGTGGTACTCATGCTTTGGTTGGGAGAATCAGTTTCAGAAAAGGACTCCTCCGATCTTGATGAATCGCAAATTGATATTGCCACCCAAATGCGCTATATTCTCAACGACAGTAATGGCATGTCGGACTCAAATGAGTCTTTTGTGGATTGTTGAAAAAAAACTGTTGTTGAAATCGATCTGTAACTTGATTTATTGTGCTTGCATTTTTTCCGGATGATGAAGCTGACTTATTTGGCAGTGACTGTTCGGGTGAGGAACCTGCATGTGTGCCGCATCCTGGGGACTTTCGCAGTTTTGATGAGTCGCGGATTGATATCGCCGCCCAGATGCGCAGTAGTGGTGGTAAGGGGACTCAAGTGGGTCTTTTACAGATTGCTTGAAAGTGGTGTTATTGGGATGAAGTTGCTTATACAGGTAATTTATTCTGCTTTCGTTTTTTTTCAGATGATTGAACTGAGGATCCTACTTGCGACTGTTTTGCCAAAACAAATGGATTTTGACTCGGATTTTGCTACTGAGGGTCCAAATGTTTCACCCAAACAGGAAGATTTTTTTATGGAGCTGATTGATGAAGCTTTGGATCGAGTTTGGATTGCTGTGGAGGATGACTATTCAGCGGGAGCTCCTTGTGTTCCTGATACAGATTTGGAGGGCGATGCACCTCGGCGAGATGATTCTGGCCGTGACATTGTTGTTCCTGAGGGTCCCGGTCCAGGGAAGCATCGGGAGCGTTCCTTGCCGATGCTTGACGGTGTTGGTCTTTCTGGTCAAGGTGAATGTATGGAGGGAGCTTCTTCTTGCGTTTCGGATTCCGAGGACGATACATTGAGGGTATTGGAGCCGACTGACTTTGGCCACAGTGACGGCATGATCCGTGAGCGTTCCGGTGCTTGTTCGCAGGTGGAAGGCGCTGTTGACTTGATTTTGGACAGTGTTTTGGATAGGGTTTGGGATTGTGTCGGGCCCCTGAAGCGACGTAGGCAGGCTGAGCTATCTGAGTGGAGGGTGAATATCGCTAAAAGGCGAAAGCTGCTAAAGTTCCAAAGGAGGCTTCAAGGATCGAGGAGGTTCCAAGGAGGTTTTGGAACTTTAGCAGGACGTTTAACGCCTTGGGTTATATAAGGTAGCCCTTCCATTTTTCGCTTTTTAGCGATACGTATTTACTTTGCCGTTCAGATGGCTTGGCTTGCTTGCGTCGCTTCAGAGGTTTGACGGAATCCCAAACTTTGTCTGAAACATTGTATAGAATTGGGTTAGCAGTGTCTTCTGCTTGTGGGCAGGCACCGGAGCGTTCGCGGATCATGCCGTCATTGTGGCTGGAGTCGGTTGGTTCTGATACTTTTAATGTATCGTCTTCGGAGTCTGGAACGTGAGAGGAGGCTCTTTCTGTGCATTTGCCTTGACCAGAGGGACTGGCATTGTCGGGTGTCGGCAGGGAGCGTTCCTGGTGTTTCCTTGGACTGGGACTTTCAGGAATGATGGTGTCGTGGCCGGAGTCTTTCGGTGAGGTGCGTCGTTCTCTGGGTCTGTGTCGGGAGCGCAGGGAGCTCCCGCTGAATGGTCATCTTCTGCAGCGGTCCAGGCTCGATCTAAAGCTTCATCAATCAGCACCATAAGGGGGTCTTCCTGTTTGGATGAAACATTTGGACTTTCATTGGTGAAGTCTGGGTCGAAATCTATTTGTTTTGGTGAAATAGTCGTGGGTGGGATCTTCAGTTTAATCATTTGAGGAAACCGAAGGAGGAATAAATTGCCTGTATAAGTGGCTTTGTCCTAGTAACGTTGTTTTTGAGTGGTCTGTAAAAGACTTGCTTGAGTCTTCTTACTATTATGATTGTGCATTTGGGCGGTGATATCAATTTGCGATTCATCGGAATTGCGAGGGTCCTTGGGGTGTGGCACATGTGTGGGATCTTCATCCGAATGGTCACTGCCCGGTGGGTCAGTTTCATTATCTGGAAAGAATTTAAGCATGATGAACTGAGTTACCGATTGATCCTAACAACGGTTTTTTTTAGTAGTCCACAAGGGACTTGCTTGAGTCTGGCATGCTATTGTTGTCGTTGACAATATAGCGCATTTGAGTCATTTTCTGAAATTGTTTTTTTTAATTGGAGTGTGAGTATCACAAGCACAATAGGTAGTAACGTGGGACAGTGTGCGGATCTTCAAGGCCATGGAAGCTTACCATCTTCATTGTTTTGCATGTAACAGCTTACATTTTTTTCAATTGCCTTTGAAGCACTGGGTCTAGTCATGGACAAGCTGTTCATGGAGGCACTTTGCCCCGCTGAAACGTAAAAAATAATCAATATTATTTAATCAAAAGTACTAATCACAACTACCTTTTTATTATTTTTATCGTAAGAATCACTCAAAGTCGCGAAGTCTCATTAATCGTCAGTGCTAAAACCTGATAAGTTCGCATAAAACAACAACAATTATTTTCATAGTGAGTGCTAAAACCCGATAAGATCAAATAAAACAACAACAATGCTTTTCATAGTCAGTGCTAAAAACCAATAAGTTCAATAAAACAACAACAATGCTTTTCATGGTAACGGTTAGGTACAATAGCTTACATTAATTGTTACTTGAACTCATTACTATAAACACGGTGTGTAAAATATGACAATTCTACGTTTATTCCAGGTTAGAAAAGTAGATTACCTGTTTCCAGCTTATTACTGCAAGCTAGGTAGTTGCACTAATTTTCTGCCTCGGTCACCCATCACACAACTTTGAACACAATCATTCACATCCTTCTTTAATACAATACACCCCTTTTACATACAGCTATTTTCAATTAAATATGCAACGTCGCAGCGGTGCGCTTGCGTTCGTGTCGCTACTTGTCAAGGCTGCGCATGATCATGGGGCCGTCGAAAAACTTATAGGATTCTTCCCTGGACATATTGGAAAGAAATTTGTTAAAGGCCTCTTGCGAGAATCCGATTACTGGACTTAACAAAATATTATATTAGAGAATTGTTTCAAACAAGTACTATAAGTTTATTTATTGGGTTCTCTTTGAATAAATTTGTATGTGCAATAAATGATATCGTAAAAGTAGAATCCAACAAATGCTTTTAACGTATTCTAATTCGTAATAAAATCCTTTAAAGTTTGCAATCGTAATGAGGTGAGACCGGGTAAGTAACAGTAACTGGTTTTACATTGTGTGTTTAGTTTGATTAGGTGTAAATATCTCGGCACTAAATACCAATAAATATACATTATGTGGTTCTTCCATTAAGTAATAAATAAAAATGAAGTCTTAAATGTAGTTGTAGTATTTAGTTTTGAATTAATAGTTGAAATCAAGTACTTATTGGGTTATTTACTCGGCATATTTCCGTGATACATGTAAAATCAGCTTATCTGATATTACCATTAGATTGACCGATACTGAATCATTCTAAAACTGTTTTTACTTTAAAATCTCACTTTTTGTCACTTATCGGGTTTCACCAGGCAACCCTCGATTTATCTCCTTATACCTATAGCAAAATTTTGACTTATTGGATACATAATAATTATGTATTCTGTAGCACTAGTTCACAAGACTTTTAGTTTAACTGTCTTCTGACATGAAACATTTGTTTCATATATCTTTTTATTTACTTTTTATTGACATTTGGAGATTCTTTACACCTCCAAATCATTATTATTATTATTTATTAACTGACATTGGGGACACTTTACATCTCCAAAATTATGTATTATTGACATTAGAGAATAAACATCTCTAGTTTAATTTAATATTAGAGTTTATTTTACTGTGATGTCATATTTAAATAGGTATTGGCTGTTGTCTTTTAAATAATAAGAATAGTTGCTTTGTGATTGTCACTAAATTGTTAATTTTCTATTTTATTATTATTGTTAAAATCATGACGATTAGAGACCTTTTACATCTCTAAATCTTAATATCTCTTTATTCTGACAACTAGAGGACCTTTACATCTCTAGTAGTATTAGATATAGATACTTAATAATGTTGCGAACTTGTACAATAATAATTATTTTTGTTTAATATTATGGTCCTTTATTTATTTCTGTCTTTATAAAAATGTCTATAATAATCTTTTTTTTTTTTATGTAATACATTCTTTAATGCATGTTATTTTAATAAGATGTATTATTATACTGTTTTGAAAAAATAAGTCCACCTGAGTTTCTTACTGGTTCTTCTCAGGAACGGCGTAGGGTTTGAACCAGTAGTAGATTTTTTTCTCTCATGTCAGACGATTCGAAAGTGCTTATTAATAAGCTTACTTGAATAAAGAATAGTTTGACTTTGACTTTGACTATACATTTATACAAGTCAAATTAAAACTAATCTTAAACGAACTCCTTTATTTAAAAGTGAATGTAGTACATGACGAGAACTGAAAACTCTTTACTTACAAAATATAATAAAATAGTATTTGGTTATGTTGTATTAAGAAGACTTTACAATGTTTTAATGTGATTAAGTGAGAAAATTAAGATTTTGAATAATTTGAAAACGGTTCGAGTTAGGATATTAGTTTCTTGGTACAATTAACTTTATTTGATGTAAAGAATCTACCCTTGAAATTAAAGCAATTACTCACGAACACCCCGTATAAATGTAATGGATTTACTCGCGATTATTATATTACTTTGTGAAATATGCAGCACGGAAGCTTAAATAAAAGCATTATCCTATAATGCAAAATTAGGTACGTTATTTTTGCGTCATCTGCATGATTAATTCGACCCCTGATCATCATGTATAATTATATGTATACTTTTTTCGTGGACAGTCCATCAAAAATTTTGAAAATCAGCATGTTTACATCATTTTTTATGAAATTGTACGCCTGATCTGATACGCATTATAGGACCGCGGATCTATAACGAGTTTCGTATTAAATATTAATGGGATAGTCTCGCATCCGTGTATTTTCTAAATTTACCGTCTACTTTTCACATGGCTTGCTAGAGCTTGCCAGATTATAAATTAATCACTTATATTATTATTATGTTACACTTATGTCGTTTCGATTCACACTAGTCACATAGTTGTAGTACTGTAAATATTTTCACTATGAGTATTACAGTATCACGTCATCATTGACGGCGACTGTCACGGGTATTAGCGGAGGCTGGATGACTCTTAAAACTAGCGTTGAGAGGTCAAAGAATATGGCCTTAAACAACCACTTTCCTCCCCTGTACAACAAATAACTAATGCATACCTACATATACTTAGAATAGAATATACATAAAGCATGCATCATTTGTTAAATCTTTGTATGTTGGTCAAAAATGTTTAGAAGAAATGGACTTCCCTGTCCAGAAAATAATGAGCGTCTGGTGGTGGGACCAATTGTGGCAATTTCACTTTTCCACCAGCACAACATAATCCTGTAGATTCGGCGGGATAGTTGAAAGCATTACAATATTTGGAAACGATTGTCATTTCTCCAATTGTTAACGATTTATCGGCACCATAATCTATTTTGCTGATCGTAATGGAACGCCCTTCGTTATAGGCTCACAGGAGCGTTTCGTCTGTCTCTCTCAGTCAATTTCGTTCTGTCGTGATTGCTGTTGTCGTCTCTGGTGTAGCTGAACTTGTCCCATCCTAATTCTATCTTCTTCATTGTTGTTAATAGTAGAACGCAATTTTGATTCGGCTGTTTGGTTTCCACTCTTTAAAATTGGAGAGTTAGAAGAATTCGTATAAATAATTATTTGTATAAAATATTACTCAATATGTCAAACATTGATTTGAAATATATATAAATCTAAAGTGGAAAGTGTAAATATTAGCCGCAGTGAGCATTGTGTCGTTTTTGGTACCCACCACACGCTTTGCATGGTGCCAATAAGCTTGACATCGTGCTCGTAATTCGATTGCTGAATCCCTTTTGGGATACATTTTAAACTTTACTAGAGTTAACAAACATCGGCCACGTAGTGGTAGTTGTAGACGGTGATGGCGTTGGCGTTACTCCAGTGAACTGCATGAGTACAAGTTCATAAGTAACAATGGTCCCCGCGATCTAAAATGTATCACAGTTTTATTATTCAATAAACGTCACTTGTCTTACGATAACTATACATATATTACATATATATATTTGAATAAATACAATTGAGGATATACTTCATTCTGACAGAAGTGCCACTATAATTGAGAATATAATCATAATGTTAGGTCTAATTTTGTAGAAGCAGGAATTTGACCCCACGGTTAAACTTCGAGACGGGTACGGCATAGCCTGGAAATAACAAGATTAAAATAAATGGTGTTGGTTCAGCAATTCTGCCACCACGAAGTATATCCTCATTTTTTATTCCAAGATTCATACGGCACATTCTTAATTCTTTGTTGAAATCGCATAGAGTTGACTCTTAGCGGGGCGGTTAAGAGTCCCCGGCAAGCATCGCTCAACTCCGCGCTGAGATTAGAGATATCGTGACATCCGAGTGATACGGGGATCTAAGCGTAAAGCGAGAGCGTGCTGGTCACCGTTTCCCCGGCCTACTTTTTACTAACTTTCTTTGTGTCGTTCTTATTTAAAAACCACAACATATATTTTGATACTTTCTTTTTATACCGTTATTACGCAGTACCTATTGCTAAGGGAAAAACCAAATTTTAACTTCAATTTAATAGTACATTATGTACAAGTGTGAAAAAAATTAAGTTTGAAACAAGAGGAGACAAATTAAAACACGACCGAATCTGTGTATTATTTTAAATAGACATAAGCTACGAATTTCCAATTGGCACGTATAACGTGTGTATACCTATAGAACAGATGCCTCCCCGAAGTTCTCGACCGGAGATGTGTCAGTGCACATGCAAATGTACCTTGTCATGATGCTTAAAATGGACTATTAAAGAACACATAAGATATATTTAACACGTATAATCACAAAATTTAAAAACAGACTTCACCAAGATCCCACCATCACACCCCGACTTGGTGCCAACGGGACTATCTCTGTTTGTTTTTAAGTCGGTTTGAAAATAATTTTTTCTAACTAGTGAGTGTGGAAAAGTAAAAATTTGCGCACGCTTTGCGGGTGTAAATTTCTCTTTTTAAGTCAGTTGTTATGAAAAAAATCGTTCGATACACGTGTAAAAACTTATTTTTAACTCGCTTTTTATTTTGAACCCCCGTCGAAAAATTTTTTTTGCACTTTTATCGATTGTTTCGAAATCGGTGGAAAGTTATTCGCCATTTGTCGTGCACAATGCTTAATGTAAATTTCTGACTTACATCGCTTTCTCGTGGATGCCATTCTCAGAATTAGACCAAATTAAAATAGGACCAATCGCTATGCATCAGCTTACAAATAAAAAAGAGTAATCAAGATTCGAGCAGTCCGGAAGTTCTGAGGTAACAAACATTTAAAAAAATTGAGAAGTTTTTTCCCACTTCTCGGACTATCACGTAAAAAAAACTATCTGTGCTGAAATAGGTAGTACCTACACTACGACACAAGGTCAAAAAACATGACATTGTTGGGTGTAAATTAAATCGACACGAGTTACGAATTTCCTTTTTGCACGTGTCTCGTACGACGTTTTTTAGTACAGATGCCTATCTGAAGTTTTGGACCTGACCAAAGAATATATAATCACTACGTTTTAAGAGTTGGGACTCCCATAAAAAAAAAAATACTATGAAAATGGTTACGAATCGCCAGTACCAACATCCAGAAAATTTTCGACATTTTGCTCTCGTCATTGCTGTCTACATGATATATGGTCAATAATAGTGTTGTAAAACGACATTCGATTTTTATCGATAGCGTTAACAATATTTAATGTGGCAATCGCACTTACTTTAGATATTTGTAAAACAGGAAGGAAATAAAACAAATAATATTTTTTGCATATTTATTTTTGTTGTGAACACATTTTGTGATGGAGGCTTAGGCCCACCACGGAAATTACAGAGAAACATTTCGAGTCTTCCTATTTTTATATTCTTACAACAATGTTTTCAGTTCATCAAAGTCAACGTCAAACAATTATTTATTCAAGTAAGCATATTGATAAGCATTTTCGAATCGTCTAACACAATATCGTGTGAAAAAGAAACGAACCAATGGATAGAATAACATTTTCTTTCAAACGTGTCTTCTTTTTTTTAATCTGTGGTTTTAAAGTGCTTGGCACAAACATGCCTCAGTGTATGCAGTTTTTCTATGGGGAAATAATTACACCAGATCCTCCTTACCAACAACTTGCACCTGTAAAAAATACATTTTAAAGAGAATTTTGAAATTGCATTTATTTTTACAATCAATTTCATTATTTATACGAATATATATCAAATCAACCGAATTTCACAAAATCGATATCAAGAATATACGCGTAAGCACTATGGAAGTATAGCTTTTTTACTACTAAGTGAAAACTCAAATATTAATAGACGTGTTTTTGATAAATTTGTAGTAAAATTAGTCTAGAAATACTAACCTGGCCTCGTCCGCGGGAAACTTTGTACGCGTTTTCTCCTTCCTTTGGCCCGGATTGAATCCCACACACTTCACAAGTTTTATAATACATAATAATATCTTAGTTCATTACATACACAGCGTTCACATTTACACTATATTTAACAATATACTCTTAAATTGAGAATTCACCTTGCAAAATATATTTTTATTAATGTTTTTCAACTTTTTCACCACTAAACTATTCGGCGTTTATGCTTTTGACTTAGATTAAGACATTGACAGTAATGGCAGCACCGAAAATAAATAGATTGATTCTATACGGATAAAAAGGACAGAAATACCCGCCATTAATTTTCGCATTTCATACATTCATAAATTTATATAGGACTTGCGCAAGGCTGGATCATACGTAAAATGAGCAACTTCTCGCACTAGCGCGTAAAAAAGGCACCACCTGTACTAAAAACGATGTTTTATTCGTAATATCCAGCTAAACTGAACTTATTTCATAATACTACTCGTTCCATTTTTTTCTCATGATATTTCTAAACTCAGGAACTAATTTCCGCCGTAGATAATGTCTTATCTCATTATATTATTTTTACTAAATTGTATGGCAATACAATGTGTGATATTAAAATAAGAATGTTAGCACGTTTCTATAGATAATAAAGCATGGTGCATAACCATATAGAACTAGCACGCATTTAACAAAAAATATTTAAAAAATCGTTCGGAAAATAAAATAGTGAAGTCCACAAGTCAATGTCAATACGTTGATGAATCAATGTAAAAAAAATTGTTGTTCTAACTTTTGAAAAATATGTTTGTAGGGTGAAAAACAAAATGTAAAAACTCTCTTATCTTTCGACAAGCAAATCAACCGACGGTCTGGTACAACGGGTAAAACTTTAGAGAAGAAAGTTTTAAAGCAAGTGGTACAGAATCCCGGGCTATTGGATTATGATTTAGCTCGAAAATTTAATACAAACTGCAGTACTATTAGACGAATTCGACGTCGAGCACTACAAGAGCTACAGAGCAATTAAGCAGCCAAATCGAACCGTAAAACAAAACAGCTAAAACACGAGCTTGTATGTTATATGACCAAGTTCTGACTAAATTTGTTGGGTGATGAGACACACGTAAAACTCGACTTGAACCAACTACCAGGTCCAAAGTATTACAAAGCCGACGCTAGAGGGCATGTTGAGGAAAAATACAAGTTTCACACTCAAGTTTAAAAATTTGCAAAAAAAGTGAATGATTTGGCAGGGTATACGAGTATGTAGTTTCGGTCATAAGACAAAAGTTTTTGTCACTGCGGCAACAATGACATCAGTGGCCTATTTCACCATAATTACATTTTCCGAAACCCCTGTCGCAACGCTTAGTACAATTTTCATTAAATCTTGACATGAGGTTCGGCTAATGTCGGAATTTCGCTACAATTGTCGTGTTTTTTGTTACAATTGTAATTTTGCTTCGCAAAAAAAGTAGTTGTTTCCTGCTGATTTATTAAAGTTCTTGCACAATATTTTATGTTGGTGGCAAACAAACTCACGTCTCTTCGGATGGTAAGCGGTAATTGTAGCCTATAGACGCCCCGATTGGAGAAATAGTAAATTTACAAATTGTAGCACTTGTCAACTTGGTGAAATTGGGGCCAGATGTTTATATCAAGGAGTGTCTGCAGAAACGAATATTGCCTTTCATTCGAGACAACAATGGTCCCGTCAAATAATGGCCCGAGATGGTTAGCTGCCATTATACAAAAAAAGTTTTGAATTGATATGCTGCAAATCACATTGATTTCATACAACGTGAAATAAATCCACTCAATTGTCCCCAGTTTCCCCCAATTGAAAATTACTGGGCCATAATGAAATAAAACTGGCAAAAAAGTGTATGACATTGTCTCATTAATACGGTCTTTGTGGAAGCAAGAGGGAATATAGGTGGACGAATGTCTTGTTCAGAGGTCGATGAGGACTATTTCCAGAAGTGTACGAAATTTTGTGCATTAACGTGGGAATTATTTGTGACACGCTATGAATTAATAAATGACATTTTATATTGTCGAACTAAATATTTTTTTATCTTTTCATTTAAAAATTATATGTCTTCCATTGCTTACCAATTCTATATGAACTATGCTTTAGAGCTTGCTGGAGACTCTTAAGAGCTTCGTCTGTATTAAATTTAGATACATTCTGTATAGACGTACGAGTGCTTGTCACTTCTAGTGCATGGAATCTTTAATTTTGGGTAAATCAAGTTTTTCGGTCTGTTATTACCATGGCTACGGTCTCCTGAGTAACCCTGGTTTTGTGCAAAAGTATGCTATAGATAGTTCCACGAGAGTTGGGGTCACGCACACATTAACATGTCATGTAAACACACGGGAAATTTGAATTTAGTGTTCTTTTTTCGTACTGACAGCAAACCCAATTACAGCTGTAAGATTGACCGAAAAGTTTGTTTAAGGGATTTGCTTCAATAGATTTCATTCATTCACTTACTACATTTTTTGCAATTATTCACCTCAACTCTGGTGAAATATCTTATACATAATATAAATTATGAATATATGCATGGACCGTAACCATGGTAATAACAGACCAAAAAAAGTTGATACACTCTTTTAACCCATTTTAATCTATTGGACACTAACTCTGTAGGTACGTGTAACTATGTAGAGCACAGGTACCTACATTTCCCTTAGGCACTGGTCCCACCTCGAGCAAGTAAGCGATCAGCTATAGAAACGAAACAAACCGGCCAAGGGCATGTCGGGCCATGGTGATTATAGGGTACCGTAGTTATTCGAAAACGGCTGGGCCAATGATGTTTGAAATCGTTTTATTTTTAAGTATTCTACAAGCCCTATTAATGATTTGTCTCATTTTTGGACCCACCACACAGAACAAATGTTAGAGGAGACACCATTTTTTAGGGTTCCGTAGTAAACAAGTAACCCTTATAGTTTCGCCATGTCCATCTGTCCGTTTCTCCGTCTGTCTGTCCGCAGCATAGCTCAGTGGCCGTTAGTACTAGAAATCTGCAATTTGGTACAGGTATACGTATTAATCATGTCGGCAAAGTGGTAGAATAAAAATAAGAAAAAAGTTTCCATCCCCATGTAGTGAAGTGCAGATGATTTTATTTATTTGCTGTATTCCAGTGTGGGTTATCATTGAATATAGGTCTATTAAAAATATTAAGGGTCTTAAAATAACGTTTTTTTTCTACTTTCAATATTTTCGGAGATAAACGTTCCAAAATATAAAATCATGAATAGTGGTGGGCTTATAAATACTTTTAATTAAAATAAATATATTTCGCACATAATCGGCCCAGACGTTTTAGAAACTACGGAACCCTATACTGAGCATGCCCTGACATGCTCTTGGCCGGTTTTTTATTTTATTCTGCAGCGATAATCTCCGAAATTATTGACTTTTGAAATTAGTTCTTTTTGAGGCCCTTATTCTTTTTAAAAGACTATTCAGTGACCCCACACTATGATAGCAAAAAAAAATATTATCCCAACTTCACGAAAAGGGGAGCTTTAGATGTTTTTTTCGAAATTTTAATCTATCACTTAGTCAGCGTTAATATTAATTATGTGTACTTGTACCAAATTGCAGATTTCTAGTACTAACGCCCACTGCTATGCTGCGGACAGACATACGGACATGGCGAAACTGTAAGGGTTCCTTGTTTACCACGGAACCCTAAAACCATAAGCGTCCCCGTATAAGACACGGTTCTTTAAAGTTACTCGCTCAGATACCTATTATACTCGTTCGCAGTGGAACCAGTGCCTCACTCAATATACTAATTTCAAATATAACGCACCGTTAATACTAATCCACGTTTTACATTAAAAAAATTTAGTCCACTCAAAGCGATCGTATCACCGTGAATCTGATCCAAAAATCTTTGTACCTGTAAATATAAACATTAGAGTTAGGTAACTCCGGAGTGAGTACTACAGAAGAGATATATCTCTCCGTATTTTTTAATCACTCCTAATATCCTACCAAATCGGACTATATGCCTCATACAAAGGGCAAGAAAAAAACATTTTCTCAAACATGCAATGAAACATCGTCTTTTTGTTCCTTAAAACAGACTCGGAAGTATCGCTTTTAGGGCGCAGTAACTCACTGAGATGGAAATGGAATTTCATAACGCTTTTCAGGCCTAGGCCTGCAAAATAACTTTTTTTAAATTGCGACAACATTTGTATTATTATTTTTTGTATTCTCAAACATGCAATAAAATGTTACGTGCATTACGTGTCTAAACAGCGGCCAGGAAAGCAGGAAAGTGACTCTTTTTAATTTTCAATTCACATAGGTTTGTGTCCCAGCATCTTGGCTTTTAGCCAATAATATCCGTAAGTATAGATAATGTGAATATGCTTTTTCGTATAACCGTGACATTTTATAACTACTATATAAAAGACAGTTATTGGCTTACAATATCTATTCAATTTATTACTTATATATGTGTATTTTACGGTACGATCCGTCGGACACGATCACCGAGTGAACCTTGCATATCCCTACCTAGTCGTCATGCGATTGTTTGGACCCGATGGATCCCGTCGTGTAATACCGCTTTATAAAAGTAAAAATGTGCATAAAAAAAACATTAAAATTAGAACAACATTGAAAATATTTACACAAACTACGATTTAATTAAAAATTAGTGTTGTTGTTAATAAAATTGAAATTGAATAATGAGTTCCGACGACAGCTCCGACGAATATCTTGATTGTACTCCACCGGAGCTGCGAGCAGAAGCACAACAAGCGATTCAAAACCTATTGCTGCCTAAATCTAAGGCCAAATACTTGACGGCCTACGAAAATTTTATGTTATGGAAGGCGAACAAAAATTCCCACAATTACTCTGAAACGGTTTTTGTAGCCTATTTTAAAGAACTGGCAATTACTAAAAAGTCTTCAACATTGTGGGAATTGGACTCAATGCTACGTGCAACGGTGCAATTGAAGCACAACATCAACATACGGAACTATACAAACCTACTAACATTTATAAAACCACAGGCCGACGGGTACCTACAGACGGAAAAGTCGAAAATATTCACCACTCAAAACGTTCAGAGTTTCAGTAGGTACTCATTAACTAATTACAAGTTTGCCTTAAAAAGTTAATATTCAAAAATAATAATTAAGCTAATAATAATAAAAAACATAAAAATAAATACGAGTAAAAATTATGTCATAAGTATCTACTTTTATTTACATTTACTACTGACTTAATTAAAATTTTACACAATAGGTATGTACCTATTATTTTTATTGACAGGTGGCTCTGATCTTGGGAATAACTAGTGCACGTAGAGGAATGGAATTAATAAATATAATGACAAGTGATATTGAATTTCAAGGTGATATTATTATTGGAATTTGCAATAATCAAGCTTAGAGAAACAAAAACTAAAATTGACCGCACCTAATAGTTATCCGGAATGATATTCTGAAGATTTTCCAAAAATATTATGCTGTCCGGCCACAGGACACACAATCTGATAAGTTTTTTCCAAACTACAGAGCCGGCAAGTAATTGGTCGTCATAAAATGTTATCCCTGCCAAAAGAAATTGCCACATTTTTCAAGTTGGGGAAGCCGGAACTTTATAATGGTCACTGTTTTCGCCGAACATCTGCGACGTTTCTAGCTGACTCCGGGGCCAGTCTAAATAGTCTAACGGTACTCAAACGACACGGGGGGTGGAAGTCGGACAAAGTTGCTGTAGGCTATATAGAGGATTCACTTGAAAATAAGAAGGAAATAACCAAGAATATAACGAAGAATTTTGTCCTAGAATCAAAAAATAGCACAGCTGAGACACACCGACCAATGTCACTCTATATTAATCCACAACCAGGCTCGTACCGAGTACCGAGATCCCCATACCACAGAAGAAGAATCGGATCATCAGCCAGAAATTGCTTCTCAACTGAGAGCATTATTTTTTGTATTCTCAAACATGCAATAAAATGTTACGTGCATTACGTGTCTAAAAAGCGGCCAGGAAAGCAGGTAAGTGACTCTTTTTAATTTTCAATTCACATAGGTTTGTGTCCCAGCATCTTGGCTTTTAGCCAATAATATCCGTAAGTATAGGTAATGTGAATATGAGCTTTTTCGTATAACCGTGACATTTTATAACTACTATATAAAAGACAGTTATTGGCTTACAATATCTATTCAATTTATTACTTATATGTGTGTATTTTACGGTACGATCCGTCGGACACGATCACCGAGTGAACCTTGCATATCCCTACCTAGTCGTCATGCGATTGTTTGGACCCGATGGATCCCGTCGTGTAATACCGCTTTATAAAAGTAAAAATGTGCATAAAAAAAACATTAAAGTTAGAACAACATTGAAAATATTTACACAAACTACGATTTAATTAAAAATTAGTGGTGTTGTTAATAAAATTGAAATTGAATAATGAGTTCCGACGACAGCTCCGACGAATATCTTGATTGTACTCCACCGGAGCTGCGAGCAGAAGCACAACAAGCGATTCAAAACCTATTGCTGCCTAAATCTAAGGCCAAATACTTGACGGCCTACGAAAATTTTATGTTATGGAAGGCGAAAAAAAATTCCCACAATTTCTGTGAAACGGTTTTTGTAGCCTATTTTAAAGAACTGGCAATTACTAAAAAGTCTTCAACATTGTGGGAATTGTACTCAATGTTACGTGCAACGGTGCAATTGAAGCACAACATCAATATACGGAACTATACAAACCTACTAACATTTATAAAACCACAGGCCGACGGGTACCTACAGACGGAAAAGTCGAAAATATTCACCACTCAAAACGTTCAGAGTTTCAGTACTCATTAACTAATTACAAGTTTGCCTTAAAAAGTTAATATTCAAAAATAATAATTTAGCTCATAATAATAAAAAATCATAAAAAGAAATATGAGTAAAAATTATGTCATAAGTATCTACTTTTATTTACATTTACTACTGACTTAATTAAAATTTTACACAATAGGTATGTACCTATTATTTTTATTGACAGGTGGCTCTGATCTTGGGAATAACTAGTGCACGTAGAGGAATGGAATTAATAAATATAATGACAAGTGATATTGAATTTCAAGGTGATATTATTATTGCAATTTGCAATAATCAAGCTTAGAGAAACAAAAACTAAAATTGACCGCACCTAATAGTTATCCGGAATGAGTTTCTGAAGATTTTCCAAAAATATTGTGCTGTCCGGCCACAGGACACACAATCTGATAAGTTGTTTCCAAACTACAGAGCCGGCAAGTAATTGGTCGTCATAAAATGTTATCCCTGCCAAAAGAAATTGCCACATTTTTCAAGTTGGGGAACCCGGAACTTTATACTGGTCACTGTTTTCGCCGAACATCTGCGACGTTTCTAGCTGACTCCGGGGCCAGTCTAAATAGTCTAACGGTACTCAAACGACACGGGGGGTGGAAGTCGGACAAAGTTGCTGTAGGCTATATAGAGGATTCACTTGAAAATAAGAAGGAAATAACCAAGAATATAACGAAGAATTTTGTCCTAGAATCAAAAAATAGCACAGCTGAGACACACCGACCAATGTCACTCTATATTAATCCACAACCAGGCTCGTACCGAGATCCCCACACCACAGAAGAAGAATCGGATCATCAGCCAGAAATTGCTTCTCAACTGAGAGCACCACCAGGCGCTGACATTGTATCATCACAATCTGCCGAAATTCAGCAAACCAACATTAGCAATCCTGGAAAAAATATTTCAATAACAATAACTAACTGTCCAAATATGTCTAATGTTACATTTAATCTGTCTTAACTTTTGCAAACATGTTACCCGTACATGGCGGCATCTGTGCGCCATTAATTCTGTTTTGAAGACGTTTTTGCGTATTATTTGATGTGTTTTTCTTGTAATACACAATTTTTGTATGAATTAAAGTCTGTATTGACCCGATTTCTGACTGATCTGATTGATACAAACTTAAAAAGGTTATGATTTTTATTATCACAATTAACTGAAGACAAGAACAAGAATGTCAAGCAAGTGTCATTTCAAAGGATTTGTTTCGTTCAGAAATTTACTTTCTGCCATACGAGTAGTTTGTCATGCTTTCGCAAATTTGCATCTCACCATTAGGGTCGCGTTTTATAATATTAATATGTTTTTTTGCAATTTAAGATGTAGGGTCGCGTGTTATGAAGTGCCAATTTACAATTTTGCTATTTGCCTCTCTTTCTAGCCAATACATGCGTGCGTTAGACAGGCAAACAGCGAAATAGTAAATTGTCACGTCATAGAATGCGACCCTACATCTCAAATTCCAAAAAAATATATTGATTTTGTTCTGTTTCAAGGTCTTTGTTATGTAGTTGACTTATAATTTCTTGGAAAGGAAATTATTTTCTTACATACTAAGTATTTGATATTAACGTTATGGATATGTATATATTTTCAGCTTTATTTTATTATAAAAAACAAATAAATTACATTTGTAGTTATTTTCAATTGGAAATAGCGCCATCTATGCGTTTACTAATGAAATACATGAACACCCGTACTCCCGTACAAGTAAAATGGAGGGTATGCGTAATTCTGTAGCCCTACCGCGAACTTCGAAATCCGCAAATTTCGAGGATTTGTCTCTCACTCTAATGATGCCTTCGGTGGAGTAGAGAGAAATCCTTGAAACTTACGAATTTCGATTTTCGCATTAGTAGGCCTGGGCTCGAGTAGGTAGTTGATTCGTCACTTATCCACAACATGTCAGTATAATTAATAAATATTTTTATTTAATTCTTTTGTTTTGTTTTAATGCATGTTTGAGAAAAGCATTATACTATACATACCTCGTCCATGAAATGACGGGTTGCCGGCCGAATACTATCAAGTACAAACAGAACATGAAAGTAGCTATGTCTGCAGATGGATGCGGAGGTGAAGACGAGGAGTTAGAGTTTGCTGTAGAGTGATTTATAGTTGTAAAGTTTTCCACAGCACGTGGGAAAAAAGTGTACAAATACGTTCGTCAAATAATTAACACTCTTTGCTGGTGAGGAGTACAAATCACAGACAACACAAAAAAATTCAAAATCATGAAGGAGGGTCTTACCATTGTTGCCAAAAATTTACGATAATGTAGAATTCCCGTATGCTGTCAATATTAATATTTTGGAATTGTGATTTTCTTACTTAGCATACTTATAGTTAAGTAAATATTACTTCTCGCTTATTGTGTTATAGGTAAGTATATCTGCCTACAATTACTAAGACTTAATATTTTTTAACAAGATAATATAATTTTGGTTCTCATTGTAAACGTTGATTACTGTGTGATTTTCGGATATAATATTTGGAATTTTGACATCCTCTAAACGTCTCTACTCGGTTTTCATTTGTCCTAAATATCTGTGTCTGTGTCTATATAAAGATTTTTTTTCTTTGTACGAACACATAGTAAAGTCCGGAGCATCCTCGTGCATCTTAACAACTACTTTTCCAAAAACTTCCGACATTGTTTCACATATTGCTTTTTACAGGTTTCCAGTAAAATACAACAACATATAACACACATTTTACACGCATATACAGCGTGTTTTCCTTCATATGCTATAACTTTAAGGGAAGCCTATTTAGATCAAATATAATTAATTTCTCTAAGAAACTAGTGTTTTAACTCTTACCGTTATTGAGTTATTAAAAAAATAAGTTTAATCACTGAACATGTGTATTGCAACCTTTATTACATTCTAATGTTACTTATTTTGACATGTGCCGTCAGTCACCTGAGATTAACTTTTATTTTATTTTTAAGGTTCTCTCACACTTACTATTTCATTTATTATGCAGTGTGTAAATCTAATACGGGCGATCAATTAAACCAGGCATGGTATTCATAAGTGTAATCATGGATTACAAGGTTTTTTAAAAGTTACTCTTAATTATGACCCCACAGAATTTTTTTAAGATTATCGGAGCAGCAATGTAGGTACGAACATTTGTTTTTGTTGAAATGGCAGTTATGTCATCTGCTTTTGAAATTAGCTGTCAACGAGTGCTGAACTCGCGTATGTTGCTCTAAATTGCGCGCTGAATTATTTTGTATGGAAAATTTTGTTGCTCTTATTTTAAGAAAAAGTTATTTGAATGTACTTATTATGTCGTAAACTAACGCCAGTTAAGAGCTTTGCCCGTATTAGACTTACACCCTGTGTATGAAACCAAAAAAAAATATTTTTTATCGAATTTTCCAAATGCCGATATACCAGACAACTTCTATTAATGGCCCAAGTAACCTGTCTAATTTATCGCAAATCGAAACGAACACCCTGTATACACGCATGATCACTTTGTCGAATAATGGTGTCTTGTAATGCATTTAAAGTTATAGAGACATTACATTGATCAGTACGCTAAGCACATGATTGGTATGTGAGTATGTCGCCACGAGTTACATTTTCCATTTTTTACTAACTAACTATATGAATAAAAGAGGGATGGATAGTCTATCTCGAGGCGACATATTGTCGCACTGATCCTGTGCTAAGCATACAAAGCGATTGACGCATCGCCACATGTTGCCTCCAGATTTATTCGTATATGCATAATTTTATTTATACTTATCGTCCATAACGGCACGACCTTTTTGATTACTTACAAAAGTAAGATCCATTTCTTTTTAGTAAAATATGAACAATTTTCTGAAGCTTGAAGCTAGATAATTACTTAACTGACAGCTATAAATTATTGTGTTTGTGTGTCTTTTTATTTCTTATATTTATGTAGTATGTGATTTTTTTGCAAGTGGCTTGTATGTAGGTACAGTAAAGATTATGGTTAGGATATGAATCCTAAGCGTTAAAACGAAACTTTTTTGTTTTGTATTTTGGCACTTGGTTATTATGAAAACCTGGAATTTTGAACCATCGGCAATTCGAAATTTAATCATTATGATAAAGTGTCAGTTTAGAATTACGTCATATCGACGGTAGAAAGGCTAATTGGCTTAAGCGACACTTTGGGCGATATTGAGTTATTTATATCATCGGAATCGGCAGATTTTTCTCCGTCGATTGAGCTCGGTTTCATAGCGATCAGACGATTTTGATGGCGGTTAACACTTCTGAAATTTGGTACAGCGTTCAAAAAATCAAGGCATGAAGCAACACAAAAAATTGCATTTTTGAATGCAACGTGACTTGACCCACAAACATGTTTGGTTGGTTCCCGCTTAAGCGGTTTTTACTTTCCCAACTTTGCCATTCGTTTTGATTTGAACCTTTTGGCTTTACTCCATCACACACGAGCATAGTCGTTTAAGTCAATTGAACTTCAACAAAAAAGTGCCACCATAGGCGTTTGAAGCATTTAGCCTCCATTTAAAATAAAAGAAGCATGTCGCTTGAACCATTTAGCTCTTCCCAATTTTTTAGGGCATGGGTCGCTTCAAAAAAATACGTAAAACCCTAAACCATATAATGTATGTTACTTAAGCATTTTGAACCTCTTTTTATAGATGAGAATGTCGGTTGAAATAGAATATTTGTTTGACCTGTGTCATTTAAATCCTTATAATAAAATCATAATGCATCATATCAGTGTAGCTTAAATCATCAAAAATTTCTATGAGAAACTTTTGACTCGGCGGTACAATCACACTCTTGCCGCCGTCGGTGCTTTTTGAGCCGCTCGCCTATAACTACCGCCGCCCCCCGCGCGGGCGCGTCAATCACTTGTAGTCTGTGCCGGTAGGCGCATGTGCCGTAGTGATTTGTGTGTGATACTGAAATCGTGTATTTCACATTATGAAATAATTTAATTATTTTCATTGTTATTTCTTGATTATTGAATAATAATGAAAGTTTAAGTCTAAATACTTATACGTATTTCTGCCGCTTATATTGTAAAAAAAACTGACTACAGATATAATAAAAATTAAGATTAAAAATCTAACGTAACTATCAAGCGTAGTAATAAATTAGTTAAAGATGTTAGACAAAAAGAGCATTTTTTTTCCAATAAAAGCGACAGAAAGGTTATTGCGGATGAAACGCTGTAATCAATATCCGCAATTTTTCTAAGACTGATTCTGCCAAATTACTATCGAATTATGTTATTTGAAGCAAATATTTTTCTTTATATACCTGCAGAGTATACCTTTGTCTCTAAATATCCGAGCTTCAACCACCATATTTAATCATATTCATATAATTCCTGAGATTTAAGCAATCCGTTTTTTAATGAGTGTGTGTCATTAAGTCAATTAGAATCGCCACTTATTTCCATTAAAGAGTCGCTTAAATTGTTTAGCCTTACCCCGTTGTATAGTAAAAATAGCGCTTAGCTCATTTAGCCTTCTTTTTAAAAAAGTGCACTTGTACACTACAGTCATTTGACTTGCCTCCGGCGGCAGACGCTGTTGGTATTTGAACCAATTAGCCTTTCTCTCATTTTTAGCAGATTTGTCTTAAGCGACCTTTATTTCGAGACATAATAAACTAATTTTATCAAGGTAGGAACCAAAGTATGCGCCTTTATATCTTGAATATTTGATGGCAGTTGCGTTACAATATACCTGTTACTTTTTTTGTAGCGATTTTTTTTCTAAAAAATAAAACTTTAAACGGCTCTTCTGTAAAGTTCATAAAATGTCGGTTAAGTCAATTAGCCTTTCTACCGTCGATATTGAAAATTGAATGTTTTAAGATTAATAATTAGGTTTTTTGAGATTCCGGTATTTTGACACTAAATCGTTTCGAAATTTAGGAATTTTGGGAAATGGGTAAAGTGAAATGAAGGTGTAATGAAACCTAAGCAAAAATTACAGTTCTGCTTAGGTTTTATAGGCAATATACTGTTACTAAGTACATACATATCACATTAATGAATGTTGATTTGATTTGCTTAATATATTTCCCGAATCTTCTAATCACATCAATTCCATTACCTCTACCGAGTAAGCAGTAGAAGGCACAAAGTAGAGCGTGTTCGCAGGCTCTCGACTGGCAGTGTGCACGCGCGAAGCGATCAGCGAGACTGCCAGCGAGCGCGTCAACAGGAACCCGAACGAGTATACGAAATACACCGTTTGCTCGTAGCCTTGAAATGGTCTGTAATTGCAAATGGAAAAAATTATGTTAAAAAATAAGTCACATGTCTTAAGCATTAAAAACTGCAAATGATACACATTTACCTTTCATCGGGCTCTCCTATCCGACACGAAGATTTTTTACGGATGCCTTCCCTATGATTTGAAATATTAACGAAATTTATAAAAAAATTATACGAATTATTTCAGTAATGCTAGGATTATGATGACACTGACTAAGCCTAAGAAAGGGTATGCCAGGATAGCCTAAGATAAAGTGCCCCCATCGGTTTTGTGACAAAACTATAATGAAACGATGCCTTTTAATGGCTTTATTATTTCCACAAAGTTTCACCCCTCTGTTACTCCCTGGGGCCCAAAACTGTTTTATTGTTTTTCTGCTTAACCATGAAAGTGACGAAATCCAATTTTTTTTTTCAAGATATTAAAACCAAAAGCTATTTGTCAAAAGATATAATCCAAGATATATTTTAAAATTCTTAAAAAAATATATATTTCAACCTGTATAACAAGTTCGAGTCATGGTATAGTCGAGTCATATTTTTTTCTTAGGCTATCCTTGCATAACCTTGGTTAATGATCGCACATACGAGTACATCTGTAATAATTTAGGTATTGTCATAACACTTATTTTATAAGAAACATAAGTATTCGATTTAACTTTGTAACAAGTAATAAGTGAATAAAAAATATTATCATTAGGGATCGGAACTATGGGTGAAGAACTTTAACAAAACTTGTCAAGTGGACATGAAAGAGCACATACATCCATAAAATATACATATCTACACACCCAAACATTGTAAGTTCAAGATTCTGAGATAGACAATAAAATTGGTTACATATTTTTCAGTAAAATTTGTTTTTTTTTTCTTGGATAAAGTGTTCCAATACGGGAGGGTCATGCCAAAAGAAGTTAGATACTCCATGACTCCTTTGATCGATACTGGCCAGTTATATACAATTGTAAAGACAGGTTATTTGGTTATAAATTGAAATATGGAACACTTGGAAAATCTTTGGAATCTATTTTTTATTATTTTTTCACTGGTTAATTTTGGTAGGAATTTTACGCAACAATGGAGCTGACTCGACGTGATTTTCGTGTTATGATTTATTATGACTTTAAAAAAGGTTTAAAACCTCAAGAGTGTTTTAAACTTTTAGTCTCCACCTTTGGGGAGTCTGCTTGTACACGTGCAACTGTGTTTAACTGGTTTGCTGAATTTAAAAGAGGACGGGCTAGCTTTGAAGATGAAGCGAAGACTGGACGGTCGCCAACCGCAGTCACTGAAGAAAACGTGCAGGCTGTGGAAAAAAATATTCGTGCGAACCAACGAATTACAAACGTAGAGCTCGAGCGTGAACTAGGCATTGGATCAGCAGCATTGTAAACTATAATTCATGATCGACTGTCCCTTCATAAGCGTTGTTCAAGATGGGTGCCGCACAAACTGACCGATTTGCAGAAAGACCGTCGCGTGGATTGGTGCAAATTTATGATGGATAAATTCGACGCCGGGGCGAAAAAAACCGTATATGATATACTTACAGGTGACGAAACATGGCTATACAACTACGATCCCGAAACAAAGCGACAGTCTACAGTATGGTATTTTGAAGATGAGCCGACGCCAACAAACCCGATATGTCGCCGAACCCGAAGCACACAAAAACAAATGGTGGCCTCATTTTTCTGCAAGACGGTACATATTGCTACGATAGTGCTAGAAGATCAAAAGATAGTTAATTCAAAAAGGTATGTGACAGTTTGTGCCCCAAGAGTACTGTCTGCTTGGTGTGACAAGCGACCGAAGTCGGGAACCCAGCACCTGCTCTGGCACCACGACAACGCTGCCCGGTCACGACATTGGTCTAAGGCGACCAGCGGCGAGCGAATCCATGAGTTGGAGCGGGATGCCGATATGGGTACTCCCTCTCGCACGTATGGTCCGCTAAGCCGGTCGCCTTAGATAGAAAATTGGTATTGCGTGCATTTTTTGCATGAAATACAACTTTATTGATAAATCTGCGTATCGTGTTATAAATATAAAAACTAAACCCACATTTACGATTTATATATTTTCGTTGTTTCTCATGTTCAAGCCTCCGTAAAATTCAAAGTACAAAAGTAATATACATGATTTTGACTTATTTGAAATCCTATTAGTCGGGGGAAGAAAAGTTTTTGGTCACATTAAATCCTACAGTTTCGGAAGCTTTTTCTAATGAATATTTAGGGTATACAGATTCACACCATGCAATAATCCCCAGTGCCGCGCGAGAGCTTCTCATCCAGTCGAGGACTTGAAGGTTAATAATTGGAACAGCACGTTCAATAATTTCTACCCTCGAGATTATGCATTCATTCTATTGTTTCAGATGATTTATAATTAAGGAAAAACCCCAGTACCAGTACAAAAAAAACTATACCTTAATTTTTTTTTCCTTATTTGATAAAAAATATAACTTACAAAATCTTGCACAATTCGAAAATTTGGTCATTGGACCAAAATAAAGATATAAACGTCTTAGTAACTTTTCTCCGCGGTGACACAGTTGCATCTATTTTTTTTTTCACTGTTATTATTTTATTTTGCTTATAAGACGTTTCAATGAAAACGTACAGCCACGATGATCTATTTCTTAGATAATATGTTTATTAACACGCAAAATAAAAATAAAATATTTGAAATATATTAAGTGCTTTACGAGCAATCGACATTAACAGCTATAATCTTAAAAGGAATATTTATTAAATCCCGCCTTCCCGCGCATGTGCCTACGATACGTGTGCGGCGATGTCGTGCGCTGTGCGTGAAAGAGAGAGGTATAGTTATATATACAGGGTGTGGCCAATAATAGGAGCTTTAAATTTAAGCGATGAATCTTTGGACTATACGCAATTACCTAGACCTTATCATAATGCTTCAAAGTTAACCAACTCTGAGATATAGCACTTCAAAGTTGCAATACATAATCAATGTATTTAACCATCGTTAAATTGTCGTTGACGATCGTTAGATGTCTTGGTACAAGGTGGTTTCTTGGTACCGAGGCGAAGTTTCATAATCTACTCAATCGAAACTAGTTCTTAAGCCCAGGTATAAAGAACAACCAATCGCGTGAGAACACGTTTATTTTGACAAGTTTGTTTCAAAATTCTCCAAAAAGATGCCCTAGCAACAAAGAGGTTTTTACTTTATCATCGGAAGTTTACAATGACACCTCGAAAAAGACAGCAAACCTAGCACATCTTGGGTTTGATTGCCGCTCGCGAAATTGTCGCGGCTACTCGTCTTGTTTTGATTGTATTGATTAAAAAAGCCGCGAGAAGGCCGTGAGTGACTATCAAACACAAGATGTGCTAGACCCACCAACGACTGTTTTGTACTGTAGAGGGGTGCCTGTCGTGTCGCATAACGTCGATTGTCCTAAAATTTTTTGGGCGAGAATGTTTGGCATAATGTTAAATGGCATACTACTTGTTTAGCCTACTTAATTTTGCGCATACACGTTTAAAATACCTACACCATATTTATTCTAATATTCATTACTCGAACGTCAAATGACCTAAAGCATAATAATCCTAATGTTCATTGTAATAAATATTGTTTTCCCTACTACTCGAACTGTCAATTTTCACTGCGCCTACTTTTATCATGTCCGAAATTTCATTCAAAAAGGCATTTTAATAACAACATGCAAAACATTTGAACAACAGGGTGAATGGTTAAAAAAATATTCAAGTAATAAACTAGGGTAAAACCGACGTGGATTGGTTAGATTTCGAAGCTAGGGCGGAGTGAATGGCGTAGTCTTTAAGTACTTAAGTATTTTTAATCAATTGTTTACACATCCTCATACTTACAAAACCAAAAAAAGGGGGGACGGGGGCGAAGCCCCCACCAGGGGGGGCTTATTAAAAAAGAAATAATCTGAACCTTCCCCTACCTTAACCTGGATAGGTTCATTAGGTACCTTTTATCCCTTAGAGCGGAAATAGAAGCCCCGTCAACCGGTTCCCAGGTCAAAATTGCTCACTTAAATTCTTTGGACAACAGGGCTAATTATTCAGTAATAATTAAGTATAAGGAATCAAAAATTTTTTTTAAAATTAGTTAAAGGTAGGTAATCACTTTTAGTTAATTAAATAGTAGGAACATCACCATTATGAACAATAATTTTTCGATACATATACATTAGACACAAAGATCATTAGGACAAACAATATTTAGGAATAACCAAGTTAGGATTAACAATTTCGTCATAACAAAAATATGCGCAACAATGTTTATGCCTTACAGTTTTCGGCGTAAAGTTGTTATGCGACAAATTTTTCGAAATAAAAATTTTATGCCACCCGATATAGACCCCCACTGTAGAGGTTTTGATTTTTATTTGAATTCCAACAAATATGTTATACCTACTAGATTGTGCACCAAAAAACATAATTTAGCAAAAACGAGACTTATTTCAACACTAGGTCCTAGAGTAGATATTTCTCTTTATAAGCTAGGAACGGTCCTGGCGAGAAGTTTACTGCTGCTAGGGTGTCCGGGTCTATATCGGGTGGCATATGTTTTTTGGTGCACAATCTAGTAGGTATAACATATTTGTTGGAATTCAAATAAAAATCAAAACCTCTACAGTGGGTCTATATCGGGTGGCATAATGTTTTTATTTCGAAAAATTTGTCGCATAAATTTGCATGTCGCAATTTTGTCTAACGTCTTGTCGGATACCTAAAACAATATTTTAGACTAGAAGAAATGGTAGAAAACTTTTTGATCATTACAATCGAAAAGAGGTGGGTATCTGCCAGTTGCTGTCTAACACAAGATTTGCTAAGCCGCACATGGCATATTTATAGCAGTCCCTTTGCTTTACCTAAGCCAGGACAGTTATAAGGTAACCATAAAAACATCAGTTTTCGGTAAAACCGTGATCGGTCATTGGTTAATCAAGCTTTGTTATGAAGTAGCCATAGCGACGTCAGCATCCGTGTAACTCGCGGGATCGGTCATTGGCCACCCGAGTTTTGTTATAATGTAACCATGGCAACGTCCGCATCGTTGTTGAACATAGTTCGACAAAAGTCGTTGATAACGAATCAAGCTTTGTTGTAATGTAATGTAACCACAGCAACATCAGCATCCGTGGAATTCGCGGACTCGGCCATTGGCTAACTGAGGTTTGTTATTATTTAACCATAGTAACGTCTACGTCATTGGTGAACAGATTTCGGCAAAAGTCGTTAATAACGAATCGATCCCGATCAGTACTGTGTACCGACTAATTTACGAACTGTAACAAGTGACTCAACAATCCCGGTTCGCGACTGTACCTTCTGTTTGACAATGACAACATCACTCGGCCTGTCCTTTTCTTTTTTCGTCTCTTTTTAATCAATATAGTCCAATAGGGACGGGTAGCCACGAGAAAGCCGAGTGTTTCAGTCACACACAAGATATGCTAAGCCCCCGGATACTTACACAATCGTTTTATAAGCCATTTGTCCCGTGTTTTGTTTGGCCATGGTCATTTCAATAGAAAGGGACACAATTCTGACAGGAGTCATCTTTTTTTTTTTTTTTTTATACCACGTCGGTGGCAAACAAGCATACGGCCCGCCCCCGCCTGATGGAAAGCAGTCACCGTAGCCTATGGGCGCTTGCAACCCCAGGGGTGTCACATGCGCGTTGCCGACCCAATAAGAACTTGTACACTCCTCTTTTGAAGAACCCCATACTGTAGTCCAACGGGAAAAGCTCGGCAGGGAGCTCATTCCACAGACGGACCGTCCGCGGGAGGAAGTTCCTCTGAAACCGCACGGTGCGCGACCATTTAGGTTGCAAGGTGTGAGGATGAGCGCCCAGTCAGTGGCGAGCGGTGCGATGATGAAAAGTAGACGTTGGCATCATGTCGAACAGTTCTTCAGAGCACAACCCATTGTACAGACGATAGAACACACATAAGGAGGCGAAGTCTCTCCTTAGACTTAAGGGTTCAATACCGCCTGTGAGTCTGGGATCGTCGACTATTCGGACAGCTCGTCTCTGAACCGAGTCAAAGGGTGCAAGCTGGTATACAGGTGCTCCTGCCCAGAGGTGACAGCAATACTCCATATGGGCTCTGACTTGCGACTTATATAACAGAAGTCTTTGCCCCGGAGTAAAGTATCCCCTCGCTTTATTGAGCACCCCGAGCTTTTTGGATGCCAGCGTAGCTTTTCCCTCTAGGTGACATCGGAATTGGACGTCGTTGGAAATGTCGACTCCGAGGATCCCAATACTCGCTGACATGGTAAGAGCTGTGTCTTGGAACTTTGGAGCCACAGTAAATGGGGGTTTTTTTAGCGGTAAACGCGCAAACTTGTATCTTTGTGGGGTTGAACCTGACTAGGTTATCCCAACCCCATAACGAGACTCTAGATAAAGTGTTCTCGATGTCAGACACAAGTTTTCCGCGACTTTCCAGTACCACAGAGCGAGGGATATTAGCACGGCCTGTGTAAAAAGTATCCCCAGTACTGTCATCCGCATAGCAATGGAGGTCGCTGATAGACAACATGTCATTGATATGCAGAAGGAACAGCGTTGGGGATAGCACAGAGCCTTGCGGGACGCCAGCGTTTATGTCCATGCTATCAGAGCAGCTACCGTCTACTACGGCACGAATGCGTCTGCCGGACAAAAAGCTAGCAATCCATCTGCATAATCCCTCGGGCAGTCCATAAGATGGCAACTTCGACAAAAGGCCCCCTATGCCAGACCCGATCGAACGCCTTCGCTATATCTAGGCTGACTGCCAAAGCCTCGCCTTGACTCTCAATGGCTGATGCCCAGCGGTGAGTGAGGTACACTAGAAGATCACCGGTAGAGCGACCGTGGCGAAAGCCATACTGGCGGTCGCTTATAAGATCGTGTTCTTCTAGGTAACCAAGGAGCTTAGCGTTAACTATACGCTCCATGACCTTAGAGAGAAGGGAGGTGATAGCGATAGGCCTATAATTCGATGGATCCGATCTGTCACCCTTTTTTGGAACAGGGTGCACAAGGGCCGTCTTCCACGAAGATGGAACTTCCCGTTTGATACTGGAAAGAGCGAAGAGACGCGTTAACACAGGACACAACTCAGGAGCACAACGTTTAAGCACCACTGCAGGTATGCCGTCTGGCCCGCTCGACTTGTGAACGTTTAACGACAGCAACTCCCGCCGAACATCTTTCTGGGAGATGCGAATTTCTGGCATGGAGTGTGCGCACCGCGGGATGGTAGGCGGTATAATGCTGCCGTCATCGCTCACAGTCGAGTTCGAGGCAAAAAGAGCACCTAGAAGATCGGCTTTCTCTTTTGCACTATGGACCAGATTACCGTCAGCATTTCGCAGTGGTGGCAGGGACGACCGACAAAAGTTTCCCTCGACAGCTTTGGCAAGTGACCAGAAGGCCCTACTCCCGGAAGGGTGGCCTGCAAGTTTCTCGCCAAATCTGCCGACAAAATCAAATTTTGCTCTGGCAACAGCTCTTTTGCAAGACCTCGAGGCAGCATTCAGTCATCTCACGAAGACCGTTTTTGTTTTACTCTTTAGTGCACAATTTAGTAGTGGTATCTTTGCATTCGAAGCCATAGACCATGCAGTTGTAAATGCGAACTTTTTTATGTGAAGTCACTTTCTCTACTATTACAACATAATGACAATTTACGTCAAGTTGTTATATCAAAACATTACCAAAAATAATAAAATAAATTATAAAATTGCGAATTGCGATGCACACGAAGCACATAATTAATAAGAAAAGTAAGCCAATCATTGTGTAAACGACTTGTCAACGAATATTATCTGAGTTGATAATAGAACCAAGCACTATTGTTGTCATCTCAAAGCAACGTATACCAAATGCAGTTCTGACTGTGACCTGTGGGTTTTCACTTCCAACCAGATTAACAGTGAAATTCTTACTTAGTTTCGACAAGATCCTGTTCTCAGTACGTGTTATGTCGTGTCAGAGTGGAATCAAATAAAGAAGCAGATCGTATCGTCGACATCATCTTAGTCGTGCCTATGTCTACAAATTCAATTAATTTAAGTGCAAGTTGAGTGTTTAAGAGTTCACCCGGTGAGATATGTGATTAGTGTACTATTTTTGTTGTAACCGTTTACTTAATAAATTGTTTTGAAGTCACTTTATGGCGTTTTACTAATTTAATTATTTCGTCAGTTCACACCTGATCATTGAGATTGTGATCTGTTACGTAATGTTGAAAAAAGTGACAAAGTAATCAATAAGTAGATAGGTATGTTTAATAAGCAATACTGAATCATTTAGATTCAATAATACGCGAAACCGATAGTACCTAAATGTCAATGTCAAATGTTCGACTGGACACATAATGTCTGCAGTACATTGCTGGGTCGATTAACTTTGTTAGAAAAATATAGAAAATTTATTTTTGTTTTTAATTAATTAAAACCATTTGGAGTTAATTACTGATTAGTTAAAGGGTCTATGTTTTCATTTATTGCTTTTATTACAGGCCACACCCTGTATACATTTTTGAATAATTGTAACACCTCATTTTGCGTCGGGAATTAAATACAGGCCCCTAATAGGTTACAAGTTGTATAGGTGCCTACATTTTTAATCGTCAGTTCAAAAACTGCTTAATACCTATTTATTTTACTACTAATTTTTATTTAAGACGTTTCTACTTCCTTCCTACGAAATTCCTTCTGTAATTTGACGCACCGTCCTGTCTACATAGTACCCCACCTACGTTTATCCGCTGCGGCCGGCCGCGCATTTATGACGTCAGCGCCGCTCCAATTTATTTTAACAATAACCATTTCGATAATTGTAGGAAATGCTTAGAGTATACATAGGGGATTTTTTTCGTATTGTGCCACAACTAATTATTGACAAGAGGTACATTAAAAAAATAAAATGTAGAATTAATGCGCCTGCACGTAAATCAGTTAAAACTGTAAAAAAAATAGTTAGCATTGAGTCACTGACGTAATTTTTTCTTTGGATGAGTATAATAATTGTCGGGTCATTATAGTAAAAAATCACCAATTGTTTAATTTCTGTTTGATTGTTATGAATTTTAAAAATAATTTTATTTTTTCTGACTATTTCTACGATTATTCAGTGGTGACTTTTTAAAATATTGTCTTAAATATTCAGTTAGGCCCCTCGGATAATAAATCCCTACTGTAGGATTTATTGTTTCTTTTTATTAAACAATTAAATCTTAATATTGATTTTATGAAAAAACCTCCATACATTTATCAGGGATAATTAGATTCATATATTCACAAAACGATGTTTTATCATATTCCTGAAATAAATATACTGTAGGATTTAATGTAATTTTCTCGAACAAGTTAAAGTTTAGCTCCCGGACTATATGGCGATTATGGTATTTACCCCCTATGACAAGCACACACAAAAAATGGCCCCGAGGTTCCGGCGACTCCCGGTGCTCTGGCTTTGGTAGCGGTCAGGGCACTAGCGGAGTCAGGGGTGCGAAGATTCTCCGGCGAAGATCCGTCTACCACCACCGACAACCTTTGGCCCTGGCAACACTTAACACGCGCACACTGCGGACAGACGAGATATTGGCTGAGCTCGAGGAAGACCTGAGCGGGTTACGATGGGACGTTATTGGGCTATCGGAAGTCCGAAGAGAGGGTGAGGACACGATAACCCTCAAGTCCGGTAACCTGCTCTATTTCCGGGAGGGCGACCAACAGTCCCAGGGAGGTGTCGGGTTCCTCGTCCACAAGTCCCTCGTGAGCAACGTGGTGAAGATCGAGAGGGTGTCGACTAAGGTGGCGTACCTTATACTCAGGGTATCCAAGCGGTACTCGTTGAAGGTCATACAGGTCTACGCTCCGACTTCTTCACACTCCGACGAAGAGGTAGAAGCTGTGTATGAGGACATATCAAAAGCCATGCACAGTCCTGAAACCTACTTCACCATCGTTATGGGGGACCCGAAATTGGGCAAGCGAAACGATGATGAGCTGAGAGTGGGTTAATTTGGGGTTGGGTCTCGTAATCACCGGGGTCACTTACTGGCCAGTTTTATGGAGAAGGAGGGACTCTACATGATGAACTCCTTCTTCAAGAAGCGAGAACACAGGAAGTGGACCTGGATGAGCCCAGATGGTGCAACGAAAAACGAGATTGACTTTATCATGTCGACTAAGAAGCATATATTTAATGATGTCTCTGTGATCAACGCGGTTAAAACCGGAAGCGATCACCGCCTTGTAAGGGGCATATTAAATATAAGCGTCAAGCTAGAGCGATCTCGATTGATAAAGTCTACGCTCCGACCAGCACCGATCCAACTCCAAAACCCCGAGAGCTTCGAACTGCAAAATCGTTTCGATTGCCTACCCAGCGACGTGGATGTGGATGAGTATAACGACGGGTTTGTGGCAGCTGTCTATTCCACTGGGTCAAAGTTCTTTAAGACCCAGCGGAAGAAAGGCAATAAGAGGCTCTCTGATCCAACTCTAAAGCTCATGAAGGAAAGGAGTGAAATGGTTCTACAATCCCCAGAAGATGCCGCATCATATCGCCGGCTCAATAGACAAATTTCCAAGTCGATCACCCGCGACATACGCCAATTTAATACCAACCGTATTAAAGAGGCTATTGACCGGAACAAAGGCTCTAAAGTTTTTGCGAGAGATTTGTCTATTGGTCAGAGCTGGCTTGCGAAGCTGAAGACTGGGGACGGTAGGATCGTTTCATCCAAACCTGAGCTTTTGAGTGAGATAGAGAGCTTTTACGGACAGCTGTACACATCAACACGAAGACCCATCTCCAATTTAGCTAACGACCCACGAGCTAAATTGACTCGACCGACGAAACCGATTCCATTGCAGCGAGGAGTAAGACAAAGAGATGTTATCTCTCCTAAATTGTTCACCGCTGCACTGGAAGATGTTTTCAAGGTTCTGGACTGGAGGGGATTTGGCATTAACATCAATGGCGAGTACATCACACCTTCGGTTTGCCGACGATATAGTGGTCATGGCTGAGACCATGGAGGACTTAAGTACTATGCTCGATGATCTATGTTGGTCTTAAGATGAACATGGACAAAACGAAGATCATGTCGAACGTCCATGTGATACCAACTCCAGTGAAAGTTAGAAACTCTACACTCGAAGTTGTTGACGAATATGTATACCTGGGACAAACAGTCCAGCTGGGTTAGTCCAACTTCGAGAAGGAGATCAATCGTCGAATCAGACTGGGTTGGGCGGCGTTCGGGAGACTACGCAATATCTTCTCGTCCAATATACCGCAGTGTCTCAAGTCGAAAGTCTTCGACCAGTGTGTGTTGCCAGTGATTACTTACGGATCTGAAACGTGGTCGTTCACTATGGGACTCATTAGGAGGCTCAGAGTCACTCAACGAGCGATGGAGAGGGCACTGCTCGGGGTTTCTCTGCGAGATCGCATCAGGAATGACGAGATCCGCAGAAGAACGAAAGTGACTGACGTAGCCCGAAGAATCGCCAGGTAGAAGTGGCAGTGGGCTGGCCATATTGCCCGGAGGACCAATGACCGGTGGGGTCGGCGTGTTCTCGAGTGGCGACCACGCACTGGACGGCGCAGCGTGGGAAGGCCCCCCACAAGATGGAGCGACAACTTGGTAAAGGTTGCGGGTGTCCAATGGATGCGGACGGCTCACGACCGATCTTTGTGGAACTCTCTGGGGGAGGCCTATGTCCAGCAGTGGACGTCAATTGGCTGATGATGATGATCGAGGCAGTTAGCGTACAGATATTAATTATTTACAATATTTATGACGTTTATCTGGATAAAGGGACCTTATTGTCGATGGCACTTGCGTCTCGCGGGGCGTTGTAGTTGTATACGAACATACGAACGTAACGTCATAAGCGCCATCGCTAGTAAGGTCCCATTACCCAGATAATGTAAAATTTTAGTCTAAATAAGCATGGTAGATTTGTTCCTTACACAAGAGTGTGGAAAAGCTGAAGGCAGATGAAGAAAAGATTATTAGCGAACGATATGAAAATAATGCTTCCAATGACGTCGTCGACACGTCGCACCAAACCAGTTATGCGGCTATAATCTTCGCGCACAGTCCGCCAAAACGACGAGGGCGCGGGCTGCAAACGTTAACATGAAGATAATTAAGTAAGTCGAAGTAAATTATATGAAATACTTAATTATTATAATAAGGCCTGGATCGCTTTTTTTGTGTTAAATGTTTTCTAAACACTGGATAAAATAACTAGAACGCTGAAATTTAATCATTGCCAAATGGCTAGAAAATACCTGTCGCTCAAATACTTTTATCGCTAAGTAAATTAAAATACCTAATAGAAAAAATCTGGATGCCGCATTAAAATGGTACTTTGAGACTCTGTTTAGGGCACAGTGGCCAAAAATCAAAAAACGTAGTGGCCCTCGTGACCCCGCATTTTAAGAAAGGTACTTATTAAAATTACTAATCTCAAAAACCGCAATATGTCCTCCCAACGTAATGTTGCAAAAATATCATTAAGTAATAAATACATGGTTCAGCGTGTTAAACGTGCTTCTATGAAGTCTAAAAAAATCGTATGATATCAAAAACTTCAGAAAAACGTGCACCAATTAAAACAAGGTCTGGACTCAAAAACTGTATGTGTTCTTGGGCACAAAGAAAACTTTCATATGATACTTGATGATGAAAATTTTGAATACCAACTTTTTTTTTATTTGACAAGATAACTGTGATCCTAGCCGTGCTTACCAAGGGCCACCATCAACAAGTAAATTTACTGAAGGAGTGTTTGTAAACTGTTTGTGAAAAAAAAAAAACATTTTGTTAATTTTGTTTTAGCCACATCTGGCAACGCGAAAAATATAATTAAATTCCTTGATAGTTGGGTTGCGAATCTCGAATTTCTCTTCAGTAGCTATACAAGCTATTTTCATTTTTAGGTTTAGGTTGCTCTCTAAGTAAAGATTATATTTTTAGACACATAGGTATTTTCTTCTTTTCGAAACACTAAACAAACTATTTTACACTACAAACAATCTAACTATAAATATAATTAAATGGTTAAACTTACGTGTATTTACTGTATTTAACGTATGCGGAATGAATCGAAAATGTTCAGACATATTTTAAAAATAAACCGTTCGAATTTGAAATTTTGTGAATGTCATTTGTTTCTGTAGTCAGTCATTTGGCAAATTTTAATGGCTGTGTATTTTTTTCTGGGTTTATTATGGCAAATCGAGAAGAAAGTCGTCGTGAAAGTGTGTGTAATTTTTACGACACACACCCAGACTGGCCTAAGTCAAAGGTCGTCAAACATTTCACGAAGATGGGGGAAAGCAGAAGTACTATTTATAGTATTTTGTCATCTTATTCCTTACGAAAAAACACGACTAGAAAATCTGGATCAGGGAAAGTAAGCAATTTGAGCAGTTCTTCGAAGAGGAGTCAGTTAAAGAAAATGACGGCTGGTCGTGTAGCAAAGTCCTACAGCAGAAAATTGCATTACAGACAACTTGCAAAAAAAATCAAATGTGACGGGAAAACGGTGAAAAAGCATCTCAATAACATGGGTATTGTTAAACGACCGAGACAAGTTAAACCGACCGTGTCTGAAAATCAAAAAAAAGGGGTCCATATTGGCACTTAATACAATTTTTTCTTACAATATTTTTACTAATACCGTTTTTTACTCATAATTATCATTAATCCGAAAATTTTATCTCATATTTTTTTTCTTACTAAAAATTATACTTCTACGTACAATGTTCATAACGATTATTTCGAATTTTTATCCACCTAAAGTCGTCAAATAGAATATAATCTATAGCCATAAAGTTATTTGAAATAAATAGTTTATTTATAAACATTTTCCTAATAATCTGTATGATACATATTTGCAGTAAACATAAATCGGAACGCACACGGTTTTAAGAATTTCGAGAGTATGTAAAAATATAGATGTGGAAGGTAGTAGTTTATTCTGAGGCCGTTTAAATGTCATGAATAGCATGATTTGTTGTTTTCTTAGAAACGTGTTCATAAATTGTTGTCCATACATTATATTTAACCATTTAACGAGTGGGGATGACTCAAGTCGACGGAGCTCTGCTTCGGAGAGCTCCTATTCCGCGTTATTGGGCGCTTCGCGCCTTGTCAACAAACTAACCTAACCTAACCTAATCCAATAGTGAAAAGTGCTAAAAATAAAAACGCACATTATCGTTAACCCAACCAGTTAGTGGGGTGACGGAAAAAGTAGACATAGCTTACGTAACTCATTCCTATTTTCGTTGTTGTCAGTTCTTTATTTTGCATGTATTATTACAGGTACATGCTGCTATAAATAAAATCAAAGAAAAGTCATAAAAAAATATGAGCAAAAACCTTAAATGTTTAGTACAGTAGTAGGTACTCTGCCACAACCTGATTTGTGCAGGTAGCTAGTGTTTACAGTAATAGGACGATTTACATTTAATTAAACAAAGATAATTCATGCATAAAACCAGTAGGTATAGACAACAATAAATATAACATTAGAGTATATAGCATAAAATAAGTATAGTGAAAAATTAAATAAACATAAAAGTTAGTACTAAAAATATATATGAAAAACAACATGAACATAAATAATTCTGAGTGATGATAGTTATGAACAAAGATTACTTCTAAATATCGATCATTATGATGTTAAAGTTCCAATAATCTAAGTTGCAATTTTATAAGTACTTTGGCGCACCCAAAAAAAAGACTTCAAACTTTGGTTAAAAATATATTCTACGCTAAAAACGACATACCGTCGTTGCGCCTGCAAAAACCGACATGTGGTGGATTTTATATAGTTTGTGTATAGTTGCTAGGTTACTATTTCAATGTCATAAATCAATCGCATAGGTAGCGGATTTTACAGGCGCAAAGACGTTATTACTTTGCGTCATGGATGATGAATTGATGAATCTTATTTCACCCTAGATGGCAGGGCAAGTTTTATTTTGAAAATGCTAGTGAGCGGGCCGAAGAATCTGTCAAATATGTAGAACATACGAAGTTCCCAAAAAAAGTTCTACAGTGGCTAGCAATAAGCCCTCGTGGTATGTCCAAGCCGGTGTTCTTTGAATCCGGCTTAGCGGTTAATGCTGACCTGTACATTGAGCGATGTTTGCCGATTGTGAGTGATTTTATAGGGGTAAGTCATAGAGGAGCTAATGTAGTGTTTTGGCCAGATCCCGTCATAACTCAAGAAAAACCTTGAAGGTAATGAATGAGCTAAAAATCCCGTACGTACCGAAAGATTCAAACCCACCTAATGTACCCCAACTTCGACCAATTTAAGATTTTTGGGCCAATTTGAAAAGACGAGTATACGCTGATAATTTTCGACCCAAAACCATCGAAAGTTTAAGAATAAAAATTAAATCAGAGTTACATAAAATGCCAACATCAACGTATACAGGGTGTTTTTTTTTCGACCGTTCAAATTCTACGTAGTGAATGTGTAGGTCATACTGACCAACTTTTACTATGGGGACAAAGTCGAATACGCGAAAAAAAAATCAGCTGTTTCATACATTTCGGCCGGCGGCGTAATGCCGCCAATTTGTATGAAACAGCTGATTTTTTTTTCGCGATTTCGACTTTGTCCCCATAGTAAAAGTTGGTGAGTATGACGTACACATTCACTACTAGTACGGTCAAATCGTACATAATTTTACCCTAAACTCGCAAATCAAGTAGTATCGCTGCATTTTTGGTATGTTGTTTAGACACCATAGGATAGTATAAAACCATATTTTGCAAGCAAAAAAAAATTGTGCTAGCTGGGTAGTACGTGAAAAACTGCGAAATTTACGGGCATTTTTTAGCTTCTGATTTTTATTTAAAAAACCTTACGTTTTTTGATATCATATGTAAATAAACGTTTAAAGACTAATAAATTTCCAACAAGTTGAGCTAACATGCATTACCGTATGTCTTATAGTTTCAGAGATTCGAGACTTTAAAAAGTACCCCTTTTTGTAAACTAGATAAAATTTTGTGTTTTGCTAACGTTTTCGACTTAATATCGCCTCACCTAATTATGCTACGAAAAACATGCAATAATGACCTTATAGCGCACTTAATATTCTTTAATTTAAGGGTAAAATTACGTCAGTGAACTTTGTAGTTGAAAGTATAAACCCGAATTCCAAAGGCAGGAGGCCCGCTATCTAAGTTTTTTATACAAATCGCAAGTCGAGTTGCAAAGCTGCAATTTTGGTATATTATAAAGGCCTTATAGATATATACGAAAATGCATATTAAAAGAAAAACAAAAAAATAATTTGGGCATAGGACGTAAAAAACGGAAAAAAAATCGCACTTTTTTTAGTTTTTGACGATTAACTAAAAATCTATTATCTTTTTGATACTGATTGCTATAAAACTAAGAAAGAACATTAAATTTGAAAGGATTTGAGCTACGTTGCATCACCGTAACTTATATATATTTTGAGATACGACATTTCATAAAGTGCCCTTTTATCAAAACATAAACAAATTTTAGGTTACGTTAAAGCTATTCACTAAATATTGGCAAAACGTTCGCGCTAAGAAAAAAAAAAGTAACTGTAAATAATAACTACATTAAATTTGGAACAAATTGAGCCGATAACAATTACTGTTAGTCTTATAGTTGGGGGTACACGAGGCTTCAAAACATGCATTTATTTTCTTAACTTAATGAAGGGCACATTTTGAAATGTCGTATCTCTAAATCTATATAATTTAGGGTAATGCAAGGTAGTTCAAATCCTTTCAAATTTAATATTCTTTCTAAGTTTTGTAGCAATTAGTATCAAAAAGATAATAGTTTTTTAATTAAACGTCAAAAAGTAAAAGAAGTCCAATATTTTTTCAGTTTTTTTTCGTCCTATGCCGAAATTCCTTTTTTGTTTTTCTTGTAATATGCTTTTTTGTACGTCCTCATAGGGCCTATATAATATACAAAAATTGCAGCTTTGCAACACGACTTGCCATTTCTATGAAAAACTTAGATAGCGGACCTCCTGCTTTTTGAATTTCGCATTTTTAGTTTCAATTACAAAGTTTACTGACCTGATTTTACCCTTAAATTAAAGAATATTAATTGCGCTATAAGATAATTATTTCATGTTTTTCGTAGCATAATTAGGTAAGGCGATATTAAACCAAAAAAGTTAGCAAAACTCAACATTTTATCTAGTTTACAAAACAGGGTACTATTTGAAGTCTCGAATCTCTGAAACTATAAGACCTACGGTAATGCATGTTATCTCATCTTGTTACAAATTTATTCGTCTTTAAACGTTACCTGATACATATTGTCAAAAAACGTAAGGCTTTTTTATAAAAATCAGAAACTAAAAATAAACAGTAAATTTCACAGTTTTTCACGTATAACGCAGCTAGCACAACTATTTTTTCGTGCAAAATGTGGTTTTATACTGCCCTATGGTGTCTAAATAACATACCAAAAATGCAGCTTTACTACATGTTTTGCGAGTTTAATGTACGATTTGACCGTACTATACGTAGAATTTGAACGGTCGAAAAAAAAACAACCTGTATAGCTGCCACGAAGAAAGTGCCAGAAAACTGCGGGTGGGCCCAATTTTTTTTACATTAAAGTTTATTTATTTATTGTTAATTTGAGAAGATATATGTACATATTTAGTTATAATGATTCAATTAAATAGCTTATTGAACTTTGTCCAGATTTCAATCCGCATAGTTACGTTAGTCACTACGCGCGACATTATTCGCCATGTACGCGCCGCGCTCGCGAGTTTAGATTCGTGAACGCGGTCGTGCTTGATAATGGGGATCTATAGGTAAATTATTTTAGAGAGATTTTTGGATTTGTAGTTGTGTACGGTCAGCACATAAGGAAATAAATACCTAATTGGGAACTTTTATATTTTTTATACTGTTTAGGTATAGTCAGTTACATCAACTGCATCAAATAACATTAAACAATGATAATCTAGAGACTAAAATAGATAACAATCATTACCATAATGTTTAATTCTAATCTTCTTCAACTCCAGACATTTCACTCTCGTTCTCATCCCCACTTTTATGCGATGTATCATTTGTGTTAACAATAATTCGTTCTGATATTATATCTAAAGCCTCATCCGTGCCTTGAAATTTGTTTTCCTCTTTAACGGCGTGCAGGCAAACATTTTTCCATTCCTCTACACTTATATTGTTAAATTTCTCCTCTGCTAACGTCATTATAGAACTCATATTCATTGTAATATTTCTCTTTGCCACGTAACTTTTCACTATCCCCCACTGACTTTGTGACTTTTGACAGTCAATATTATATAACTTCTTAAAATTCTTAAAATATCCCTGTTAATAAACATAAACAAATACTACTTACATGTGCAAAAATCGCTCGAAACTAATTTTACCATTCGATGCAAAAGTTTACCTCGGGCTTATATCAACATCGGAACATTTTTAATTAACAATGTTAAAATAATACAATATTGATCAAAAAATATTACACAAAATAAATACTTAAATAATAAAAATGTGACGGGCCTTATTTGCCGACTGTATAGTGGAATTCAAATTTCAAATTTAGAATCCGTGTACATATACGGACATAGACTCTCCGAAACATGTTGCGCGCTGTGACTAAATATACTTTAGGAGCATTCCATGAAAACATCTACTTTTTGTCTCTTACGTGTCGCTATGGTAGCTACCCTAATAAAATATGCTAGCTGATAGGCAACACTGTCAATCTTAAAGCCTTGATATTATACTGTAACTCGGCTTACTAATTTAACTTCAAAAGTATTGAAAAGACAGTGTCGCTTACGACACGTTTTCATGGAATGCTCCTTTAGTTTAACCGTTTAATTATATTTCTAGTCATTATGTCTCACGAAAGTTTTAATTCAAACTATTTTAAGTAAGTACAATTTTATACACCTGACGCTGACAATTTTTTACCCTACTAAGTAGACTACCGTCTACTTGGTAGATACTTTGGTTTCAAAATGTACTAAGGATTTATAGCTTTATATCAATTGACAAACGTATATTAACTGACGAAAGTTTTTGTTATGCGACCCGACTGTACGTTCTGTTGTTAGATAATTATATAAACATTTCTTGTTTCATAATCTAAATGAACTCAGTGAACTCTCACTTGACTCGTATTATATCGATAGTAATATTAATAATTTTCGACATGTTGCATTACTTGAAACATTTAACAGTAAAAAACATTCTAATCATCCAAAGCAAGGATTATGAAAACTTTTGATGAGCAAACTGAACGCACTGCAGAAACGGCAGATTATATTGAGCAAATTAATTTGACATTGCTCTAATTCCTATAGCCCCCTACAGCCTAGTATAAGTGGATCTGTATGACCTGTAGTAAACATGCGCAATCGGAGCTCACATGTTAAATTGGTCGTTTCTCATGGGTAACTTTGTAAGCCATTGGCTATATTTAAGTTCCAGAAGTAACTCTATTCTACGATACGTTTCGACATTGAGTTTAAAATGGTTTCTTTAAGTTAATTTACATTTGGATGAGATTTGTAATCATATTTCCTCGCGATAGTGAGGGGAAAAAAGTTGTATTACACTTGTCGGCAAAGTTTGTTCAACTCTGGTGCCTTGAGACCTTCGCAATGCTCAAGATTCCAGTTTTTGAACCACACGCTACGCTCGTGGCTCAATTTTGGAATCTTTCGCTAGCTCAGGTCTCAATATTGGCACGACAGTTAAACAACAACTTTGCCCCCTTGTATAATAACTATCAATGAATTACAAAGATGCATTGAAAATATTTTCTTGAGAATATAGTTAATTACGACGAGGCCAATTTGAGTGATAATCCGGGCCGCAAACATGTGATTGTCAAGCGGGGAAGTAAGTATCCGGAAAGAGTGATGGAGAACCATACAAAAAGCTCAGCGTATAGTACTGCAAACTTGCACGGAAATTTATGTTTTTAAACGGTTTTATTTAGCTTACCCCGTTTGTTTTCTTGGGTCAAATTTAGTAACTGAAATTTCACCCTCTTTCTGTCAACCGATTGATCTGAAATTTGGTATACCCCTTTTTGGCAACAAAGGTACTGAAGGTAGGTATGAACTCAAGATTTTTGTTGTTCACAATTAAATTTTGTAATTTTAAAGTGAATATATTTGAAAGTAATTAATAGTACATTACTATAGAGGACGGGAAACGAAGGATTACAGGCCAAGTAGATATATCTGGCCGAAGGAACTGAGGCCAGATATGGATACGCGACCTGTAACCCTGTTTCTCGCCGAGATTTGTATAGTGCTTTTCTCAAACTTGCCATGAAATAAAACGAACTGATTTCGCCGAACCATACTATTTCATTTGTAAATAAACCAACAGAACAGTATCGAAAAACATTAAAAAAAAACAATCGCGCCTAACTTTTTTTAAATCTGTTTGAGGTATTCTTATAACTGGTGGTATAGACATTAGTTCTATGGTTTTTTTTTTCTGTGGCTGAATGTCAAAACCCAGTGTCACAATTTGACGTTTCAAAACAAAAGACAGTTTGTTTGCAGTCCTAGGTGTGAAATAAATACATGAAATCTCTTTACATATTATCATCTTAGCACATGACACCGGATACATAGTATTTCCGGGTTTAATTTAAAGTAAGTAACATCAACATTCCGTAGCAAGTTTGAGAAATAGTACATTACTATAGAGGACGGGAAACGAAAGGTTACAGGCCAAGTAGATATATCTGGCCGAAGGAACTGAGGCCAGATAGAGATACGCGGCCTGTAACCTTGTTTCTCGCCGAGATTTGTATAGTGCTATTCTCAAACTTGCAATAAAATAAAATAACGAATGTAATTTTCACAGTACACAAACAAGTCAAAGAACGAAACGAATCTACAAAATAATAAAAACAAGAACAACTTATACGTCAAATTTTTTTTTAAACCGTTTGAGATAATCTTTTACCCGGTGACATAGACATTAGTTCTTTTTTCACGGTGAAATGCCAGGATGTTCTATCACTTTACAAGTTACTTCCGGTATTTAACTTTTTAAAGCCGGTTGCTTCCAGTACTTTGCAGTCCTAAGACGGCAAAGTAGTTATGAAATGCCTTTACATATAAAATTCAATCATCGAACCAGCGAGATGGTACGGTCGAGGAATTTAATTTCGTACCTTGTCATAGTAGCTATAATATGACTCCTAGCAGCTTTCATATTGATTGTCACTGTGGCAAGGTACGAAATTAAATTCCTCGACTGTACTTACGGGTTTAATTTGACATACGTAATGCCAACATTTCATTGCAAGTTTGAGAAAATTATTTTATTTACAAGTTGCACTTATTTTTGGATTCAATGGTGCATTCCGAGGCTAAGATTCAGAGGTCAAGAACTGCCAGAAATTACAACCGATAATATCGTCGGTTGTAATATGAATTAATGTAACCACCAAAATGACGAAATTGAGTTAAGTATATACCATTCGACTACAAATTTTCTGCTCTATCGAACGAAGTATATAAACTATTGATGTCTAGAAAAAAATGTCGATTTCATTAACGAAAACTTTGCCATTTTATTAAGTTTCTACGTTTTCTATTAACGTATATAAAGGTTTCAAAAAAATCATTGACAATATTTTAACGTAAGTACGAATTTGTAAGTACAAAATAATTAGGTCCTTTCTAATGTAAGCACCATATTGTTATAAATGTCAATGCTGTAAGCGCTATCTGTATTGTATGGCTCATAAAATAAATGTAACTAGAGACCGAAGAGCTGGCGACTTCCTCGCACAACGCATCAGTATTGCGATACAGCGAGGAAATGCCGCCAGCATCCTCGGTACAATGCCACAAGGGCCAATCTTAGATATAGGTTAGGTTAAGTAGATTAGTTAGATTTAATCTATGTACATAAATTGTAGTTTTGAAAATAAATATATTAAAACAATGTAGATCGGTAAATGGAAAGTCTCAATTTGAAGCCAGTTACATATTGGGATTTTTGTCCCGTTTCGAAGCTGGTTACCAATCTTTAGTTACGGACATAAGGACATAAAAATCGAAGAGCCGCCTTTTCTAGAGCCTTAAGACGACGGCTATCAGGAAAAAATATAATATTCATACCTTCAGAAAACTTTACCTAGCCAATTGTAAACTGTTAAAATAAAAAATGAAATAGGTATTTAGTTGGAGAATTTGTATATAAATGAATGTACCACATGAAAAATAAACGTTTATCCAGGTTTGAACTTCGATTTCGATCAAACTCACCCCGTTTAAAGGTATTAAAATCGTACCAAAACACCTGAAACCTCGAAATGTTCCACAATGTAGACGACGTAGTAGATTGAGGGATATTGGGCCGCTGTTAAAGCAGTCTAATAAAAATCTGGTATAACAGCAAGGACTTTGTCATATGCATCACGTATTTTCGACTTTATTGACAGCATGTCAGAATTCAAATTTAGATAAATATTTGTCAAGGTCATGCATTATAGGGTTAAAAAGTGGAATTGGGCATGTAACAAAGCCTCCTAATACACTATCGCACGTTGGTCTTAATGAATATAAGAACATAATAGCAAAAGAATTGCAGACATGAGTGGAAGAACATGCCATGTAAATGTAACAAAAACATAATTTCGAGTAAACTGCAATCTAAGATTTTTCCGCTGTAATAAAAGCAACGTGATGGTTAGGAGATTTAATGTTTTATGAAAATGTTTGTAGGTAATAGTACATTACGATACAAGTGTGCTAAGTTGATCATTATACTCGAGGCGGTATTGTACGCGCGAGCTGTAAGCGAGCGCGCATAAGGTAGCAGAGAGTATAATGATCAATGCACACGAGTTTCATACGACGTTTTTCAACACACTTGCGAGAAATAACCGACTTTTAGTAACACTTTTACTAACCTATGTTGCTAGGTAATTACTACTTACTTAGGTACTATCCCAAAGTTACGTTTAACCTCTTTATTTTATTTTTGTTCATTACTTGAAGTTCACAATTCACATAAAAGTAATAACAGTAAACACAACAAATTAAACGCTACAAACATTTGAAATTAACAACATCAATAACTCCGAATAACGAATACAATGGTAACACGGTAACTAAAACGGAGCGCGCATACCTAAGGAATTTTTAAACGCGCGCCAATTTGTAAGGCAGCAATTCTATCGACAAACAGCCAATATAAAAAAAAAAAACTGCGAATCATTAACGATTATCATGAAAAAAAAATACGATAACTTTTCATTTAATATAATTACTTGATAATTTGGATGCACAATTTAAATATGTTATTTATTTATTTACGAAAATTTATAGTATTTTGAAATAATATTCTGGATTCCGCTATTTCTGCCACATGTCAATTATTTGGTCAATTTAAAAAATAAACATAACCTGACTAAATTCAAATGCGTCATCTACATGACATAATACTTGCAAATGTTTGCAAATATACTTGGTCGGGTTATGTTATTATCGCACTAGACCAATAACGTAATGAAAAAGCACGCGTGTTTAATATCTTGGATTATGAGCCTAATAGCGGTTCAATAATACCTACGTTACGAGCAAGTGTGTTGAAAATATAATTATATTCTATTGATCATAAAATAAATTTTAAATATTTTGGTTACGTATGTTAAGTAACAAAAAACGTGTACGTAACATGTTCATTCACGGTAAACTCGTTCAAAAATAATGGTAGCCCAATGGATGAAAGTGTTTTTACTAAATAGTTGCAGACTATTAATATAATTATTTCAAAAACATTTATATTTCGCAAATTTTACACAAATATAGTTTTAGTCCAGCAATTAATAAATATTCTTCATAAATAAATAAACACCATGACAAATAAAAGTATTCTAAATGACACATAATATCTTCCATATAAAAAGAACACAATCATACAGTATTTGGTCAGTGCATGAATGTATCATGTTGCAGTGTTCATGGAAGAACATATTATGTCCGCTCTCAACTGTGACGTTAACATGTTCTTCCACTGAGAATTTAGCTTTTTGATGTACATAACATGTTCATTGTTCATCCATTAAATTTAAGGCACATAATTATGGCCTTAAAAACTCGAATTCTATAAATGAGAAACTATTATAAAAGGTATGAAATATACATAAATAACAAAAAATCTAAATTTGCAAAAATGTTACAAAGCATGTTCTTCCACTCACGTCTTCAATTGGTAACTGATGTTACAGTCTTGTGGATTTACCCAGGCGTGGGATAAACGTAGAATACTAGAAAGCCTTGTGCTTTTAAAAAAATACAATTCACTTTATGTCATTATTCATAATTAAACTTAATGTAGCAGATAATATAATATGGTTTTAAATACATTTTCAATTTTGCGAACCCGTTACGGTCCAGGCCTTATTATCAAGGTTAATGTAAATTTAACCTTTCCAAAAACTGCTTCAAGCCTACGGTTTACTTGTTCGAGTCTGGAGGTTAGGTAAAAGCTAACACATATCACAAATACATCCGAAAAGTTCCAGTTGAATGTAAATTGAATGCTGATGACCTGTAAACCAAAGCGTACAATAATGACACGATTGGCACCTACAAGTATCTACAGGTACCTAAGTAAAAGTACGTACAAAAATAAAACATAGGTTTTCAAATTTCGTAAACGAATGGGTTAGTACCTATTATAATATTTTGTTCTTATGATTTATGAACCAAGTCAAATATGTACAATATACATTTCGACGGTACGTCATTTTTTGTACAAGATTGATATGTCATTGTAGCGTAAATGTGTATATCAACTTTTTTCTGAGTGCCGCTGGTTTTATGCAAAATTATGCTACTTAATTAATGCAAACATCCATATAGTCCATGTTTGTAGATGGCCCATAAAGGAAAGGGCTTATCAACACTAGAAAAATGCATGTTTGCATAGTTTAAGTATCATAATTATGCATAAAACCAGCGTGACTCAGGCGACCGTAACCATAGCAATAACAGACAGAAAGAAGTTGATTCACCCAAATACTACTTCTTGATCTTCGATGTCACAACATGATCTAACAAAGGTAACTAACGAGATGGAGTAATAATAATTATGTACATTCTTTGCTCATGTTGGGAAAACAAAAAATATAATAATGACTGTAAATAATTTCAGTAAGTTAATGGGGAGTATTCGAATCACCTTCGCTTCGCGGATGACATAGTGATTATAGCAGGAAATCATAGAGACCTTAATCATATGCTTGACTCACTAAGTTACGAAAGTAAAAAACGAGGCCTAGAGATGAATCCCGAAAAGACCTGCGTACTTACGAACGACAACCCAAAACCAGTTATAATTAATGGTAAAAATGTTCAATATGTACATGAATATGTATATTTAGGTCAAACGGTGTTATTTCAATATCGATTCCCAGAAAATGAGATAGACCGACGCATCAAGAAAGCATGGAACGCATTTTGGTCCTACAAACATATACTAAAATCAAGAATAAATATAAAACTAAAAAAGAAAGTTATGGACTCTGTCATTACCCCCACGCTACATTACGGATGTCAAACTTGGCCAATAACCAAAAAGTGTATAAAGAAAATTCAAGTTTTTCAGAGAAAGACCGAAAGGAGTATTTTGGGCATAAAGCTAAGCGATAGAGTTAAAAATTCCGAAATACGCAATAAAACTAAATTAATTGATGCAGCAGTAATGGCATGCCAACTAAAATGGAGATGGGCCGGACATACTGCCAGAATTAAAGACGGACGTTGGAGCGAAAAGATGCTCCACTGGTACCCCAGAGAGAGCGGCCGCCCGCCCGGGCACCCGCTCCGCCGCTGGCGAGATGACATCCAGGCCGTGGCCGGCGTCGCGTGGCCTCGCGCCGCCGCCGACCGACAATTGTGGCATAGCTGGCCTTCGTCCAGAAATTGACATCCAATAGTAATTAAATGTAGTATTTTTAACTTAATTTAATTTAATTTAATTAATTGTAGTGTTGCAAACAGTGCTATAATTGTAATATTAATAATTTATTAAATTATTCTATGTAAATATGCATGTATACAAATTTAATGTACCTAACTTCTATTGGAAATAAATGGCTTGATTGATTGATTGATTGAAATAATTTCGAAATATCTATATATACATCCTATGATTTATTAAAAAAACTAATCAACAGCTGTTTTGCCTTTTGTATTTCATACAATTAAACAATTTAAACGGAATATCCCTTATTTATCGCGTATTAATATTTATGTAAGCCTCCCTGGCGTTTTGGTCATTTTACAATGACCGTTGTCAAAAGTTGATTGTTATAACACCATTTAAATATGCCAATACGTGATGGTGGGAGTAACGAGTAGTAGCACAATATCAAAACGTGCATTGAGAACAAATCCGTTCTCACTTCTTACTTCAACTAATGTCCTTAACCATGTAATCCCAGCTTCGAGCAGAAGGATGAAATGTGACCATAGAAATAGTCAATTTTTGTGTGTCCCTTCTATGAGTGGATGTCATAATAAATTATAAATTATAAATTACAATACTTCAAACTTTGATGGGAATCACTTTCGTAGTTTTTGTAAGAAGAAGTATGGGGAATTCCATAAGGTCAGTTGGTAGTTACTTTCACAAAAAGCTAATGCGAGAAAAAAATGTTTTGAATTGAGTTACATTCTTAATTGTGTCTGTATTTTTATGCAAGTATCAAGAGCGTTTTAACCCTAGTAGACAATGTTGTCCGCTGCAGCTCAGTGGCGTCCTCAATTATTTTCAACAATTCATGGATGCACTGTACCTAAGGACTTTCTTGCAGTCGCCATCAGATATATCGGAATAGCAGACGATGCTGGAAAATATCTGAACTTGCACACTAATACTACGAAAATATTGGCGTCCTCAATATTTGTTGAGCACCCTGGGCGCTACGATATATCTGATGTCAACTGTACATTTATAACTATAAAAAACCGGCCAAGTGCGAGTCGGACTCGCGCGTGAAGGGTTCCGTACCATTATCAATTTATTATTAAAAAATACAGTTGAATCAACCTACCTCAAAAACTATAGGAGATAATTGAATCAAACCAAAAATCGTTGATAGAGTTTATTAATGTGCATAATATATATTTTTTTTTAAATTTTATATCGCGTAGTTTAAAAAATAGAGGGGGGGGGACACACTTTTCAGACTTTGAGAGCTGATATCTCGAAAACGATTTGCTTAAATAAAAATGAGATTTATAAACCTTCATATCATTTTCAAAGACCTTTCTATTAATACCCCACACGCTTATATACAACTAAAAAAATTTTTCTATCCCTCAGTTACATGTATGGAGGGCCCCCACCCCAATGGTTTTTTTTACAATTTAGTATCATAATCCTACAGCGGATTATACAACACATATCCTTACCAAATTTTGTTACTGTAGCATTTATAGTTTCCGAGTAAATCGACTGTGACAGACGGACAGACGGACAGACGGACAGACGGACATGACGAATCTATAAGGGTTCCGTTTTTGCCATTTTGGCTACGGAACCCTAAAAAGAGCAAAATAAGGGACGGGCCAGATATAAAGGCGGCTTTAATTCGTGACTACTTAATAGTCGTGAGTACTTAATAAAGAGCAGTGTTGGGATCAATCTGAACTGCGGGCGCAGTGGGTGTCACCCGCAGACCACGAACTCTGTAAAGCGTTCGAAACGTCGGGATGAAGTTAAATTTAATTAATATACGCGAGTTTATCCGTTTTTATAGTTTTATTTCATGTACGAGGGCTATTTCGAAAGTTTTTAGTTGCTCCGGTTCTAGTCATGCTATTTCAATAAAACTTACACCATTTTGAGGGATATTTCAATGACGCTTTAGGCGGTGTAAATTTGTTTTAGTAAAGATTTTAGATATTTTTATTATTTTGTTTTACTTAGACGTGTCGAGCCTTACTCGAATGACCATGGTACCGGTTTTTTAAGACACTTTTTTAAGATGCTATGAACATCATTCGCTTATAAAACTATTTTATTTTATAGGTACTAGTAATTGAACATATTTCCGTTATTTTTAAGTACAAATTACGTGATATCCTTTACTTTAATCATAAATGAGTAGGCATCGAAAAAAATCGTAAACTCTTAAATTGGAATTTCGAATATTGTAAACAAATCATCATTCAATCCCTGGGGTTGCAAGCGCCCATAGGCTACGGTGACTGCTTTCCATCAGGCGGGCCGTATGCTTGTTTGCCACCGACGTGGTATAAAAAAAAAAAAAAAATCAATCAATAATCATTGTTCTTCAATTATAATTTAAAAAACGCAAAATTAACTAAATTATTTATCCCAGGTATCCCACGTACGGCTTTCAAAGATTTTCATACAAAATATGCTTCAATGTGTCAAAAATGGCCAATTTTTCCATACAATGTTAAATTTCATACAAAACAGCTATTTGTAAAAAAAATATAATAAAAGAACTATTACATACATAAATTCATTAGCCATAATAAATGTCCTTCACAATGATATAAATTTAAACTAAAAACTTTCGCAACAGCCCTCGTATAATCCTCGCGGTAACCGAAGAAAATATTAAATCTGGATTGATCAATCGAATTGACGCATCAATCCGAATTAATCGAGTCGAATTGATTTAGTTATCATTGATGCGTCAATCTGATTGAATCAATTAGAATTAACGCATCAATCCTCAATACGGATGAAATCAATTCCAAATAGCCCTAAGATTATACTTTTCAAATGTGTCCTTTTTTGGGAATTACTTATTGGACTTAAAGTGGATATCTGAGGTTCTCAAACTGGCGTAAGTATTGTCTGATGTCCCATTTTGGGACATTTTTGGAATTTGACCGATTACGTACATATTCGTAATCAATGTCGACCATAGGTCCCGAAACAGTTTCCGACGTCAGTAGTAAGCTTCCGTTTCGGGACATCATTCAATATGTCAAATAAAATGTACAATAATTAAATGTTAAAATATCATACGAGGGGAGAAGGTAGTATTTAAAATGTCCACATCGTGTGCAAATATAAAATACGAGTATGTACGACTTGTTTTTTTTCGTCATTATACTCGATTTTGACTAATACCCTTACATGAAAACCGAATTTTGGGTTAGATGATCCAAGATGGCGCCACAGTTTTTAAAATTGCATCTTTATACTCGCTTTCGAATAATGTGCATACGTGTGGAATCCGAATTTAGGTCCGTCGGTAGATCCAAAATAACGGCACTTTATTTGCACTTATTTATCAGTTAAACGAATGCTACTTAGCGCTACGCTCCAAGGTCAATACTTTGCCCCACTAGTGAATAAAATGTGTTTTTACCCGCTCGTTTTAAATGATAAATGAGCGCTTTACGAGCTAGTGAGGGTAAAAAATAGTTCCAAGTCAATTCCCATGAAAGGAACAAATTCTGATATTTTTTTAGTACCAGTGACTCGGCGTGCCTGTTTTAGAGCTCATTTGTCAGTTTGTCAACCGTTTACCTACTAGTCGTTATTATCCATTACAAAATCAAAAACTACTAAATAAAATAGAATTTAGATATTTTATGTCTAGTACCTACCTGTGAGTAGTATGAATCTTTCAGCTGTTTGGACCAGACGCCTACAAAAGAAGGGGTCAGTCCGACGGATATAAAAACAATTAAATGTTGTATACAGAAATACCTCTCCTTAATTTTTGACCATTAAATAAGCAGTAGGAGTAAACAGTTTCGTTTAAGACGGGAGTCCATAGACGACAAACCCCGCTCTGGCTAGCCAGTTGAGGCACTCATCGTGGACTGCATCAAACTAGGAAGAGGAAGTTCTGAGTGATCGAATACTTATCCCAAACTTCTTTCAAGCTTCCATTTGTGACTATCATTTATTTCCACAACTCCAGGAAGATTTAGTGGGATGAAGATTTTCTTCGGATGATGAAGTGGCCCGTTCGATTTACGCCCATTTTGAGGACAAAACTTCAGAGTATTTTTATAAGGGGATAGAATAGAAATGCATGAAAATAGATCTGAAAAGTGCGTTGAAATAGAGGAAAATCTTAAACATACATAGGGCCTAAACACATACACTCTTCTTTTGGCAATCGCGTAGTAAAAATATATTGTAAATGTATCTACTCGTTTTCTTTGTTAGTCCGGAAACATTTGAACCGCACCTCGTAAGTACAGAATTTATCGAGAAAATGGGATATTTTACTAAAAAATCTCGCATGGTGTCGGTAAACGTTTTGTGCATCCAGCAACATCTACAACCAGGCGATAAAAAATGAAACACAGATTCTAAAAAAAGACAACGAACTTTTAAAACAAAGTTTAGTATTTACTTGTGTAAGAACAGCCACGTAAGGACTGTATCCTGTATATTGAAAAACCCACGGAGAACTATCAACGCTAAAGGCTTCATAAACATTCACTCCTTTCTTGCAGTCTATTATACCTGCTATCAGTGATAGATCAGATAGAAAATGTTCCACTGCAAATAAAAAAAAATTAGGCGACTAAATAGAATATGCAGAAGCGGTAGGTTTGCACGTATTCATCATCATCATCATCATCATATCAGCCGAAAGACGTCCACTGCTGAACATAGGCCTCCCCCAAAGATTGCCACAATGACCGGTCCTGCGCCACCCGCATCCAGCGGACTCCTGCGACCTTCACCAGGTCATCGGTTCACCTTGTGGGGGGCCTACTCACGCTACGCCTTCCCTTGCACGTATTAGTAAATCATAATTATATTAATTAACGCCACAATTAACAATTCTAAATCCTCAACTTAAATGTAGTAGACGTACTGTGTAATATTGTCGTAATTCATGTCGTTTATTCACTTGGTACAAGGCATGTCGTGGTACGGGGGTGAAAAACTGTGATAGCTAGCGTAGACGTGTGCGCCGATCTAAAAATGATCGGCGGCGGCGTTTGCTGAAAAGTCGGCGGCGGCGGCGTGATTTCGGCGTGAAATCGGCGTCAAGGTCACATGAATGAAAAAGCGGAATTCGATAGTATCTTTGTCATAGTTTAGATAAATACAATATAAATGTTCATCCAACACCACCACTGACCACCTTATCGAACATCTGATCAGTATATGTACATAATATCAGTTTTCTCTTCCCATCATGTCCTAACATAATATTTTCAATAGTACCTAACTGGGTTTGGACTAGCCCTATTCACATTAGGTCTCCCAAATCCCCTATCATAGCATGCCATAAGGATAAATAGGGCGCAGCCCACGTCCATTGGATTCCACCTATCTTTACCAGGTGATCGATCCATCATATTGGGAGGCATCCTACGCTGCGTCGACCAGTATATGCTTGCCAGTTGCCACTAAAAAATCACTTGCCCCACCGGTAGTTTTGCCAGTAATGTATGTCCAGCCCACTGCCAATTCAGTTCATCGATTTTTTGAGCTTGAAAATCTGGATAATACGGATCCATTGCAAAAACATGAATGCTTTTTTATATTGGCACAACAAAATGGCTCCAGTCCATCTGATCATAAGTGAAAAGTAGAGCGCGATTTGGGCTCTACTAGCGGCAACGAACAGGACCCCAGCAGTAATCTGTCAGTTGCCACCGCCTTGCTGGCCCGGTAGATGCTTCTTCTCAGGCTTGTTTTATTTTCATTAAGTTAAAGTGTTTGGGCTTATTTAGATTTAACGCTGAAATAATAGTTGTTCAGTTTACAATTTAACTACATTTGAATATGCAAAAAAAATTATAACCATGTTTTACAACTACAAAATTATCCATATAAACGTACATCTCAATTACGTACAATCACAATGAGATCTATTATCTGCCCTAGTATCTAAATAAGCCAAACCTGAGGGCCGAAGACCCGATGACGAGGCGTCAAATCCCCGAAGGCCGAAGGCCCGGAGTGACACGATTTCAGTGCTCTCCGGTACAATTACGCTTCTCAACCGCCAGCGAAGGCCGCAGACCCATCTCACGCAGAGGCGCGCAAACACGTCTCTGTATCTAAATAGATAGCGAAGGCCCAGTTTCGCGTAAGGGTGAAGGCCTGGAGCTTCCCACAGAGGCACGCCAGGTGACCAGGCTGAAGGCCGAGCTGCCAGAGCCTAACGCTCCCATGCTACACAATGGTTTAGTGTGGCACTCTGTGGCCCTCCGATTCGTTTCGATCCCTTGCGAAGGTCGAAAGCCGAACTCCAATTAGGGCTGCACAGAGGCGCGCCAGCTCGTCTCACTCGTACTCATTGGGTGGTTATCCATGGTTTCAGCCAATATAACTTTATAGTCGGCAAACCGAAGTTGATGACAAGCCCATTCCATTCCAATTCAAAATCTTGAAAACATCTTCCAAAGCAACAGTAAACAGTTTAGTGATAAGACATCTCCCTGTCTTAATCGTCGCTGCAATGGTCTGGATTTCGAATACCGGTCTTTAAGATGAATTAGGGGGCTACCACGATCTCCTAATGTTTTAGGTCGTAGGATTAGTTTAGGTCCTAAACTGAATCGCGATGTGTCAGTTGCATAGAATAACTGTCAAAAATTGGCTAGCCGTTTACGTGAATTGCATTTAAAGGGTCATGGTTTGAGCATATTTGGCTTACTTGTTCTACTGTTTGTTGGTTGGTTGTTCTTTGGACACGTACATAGCCCGCAAACCTGGAGAAGACCTCCAAAAACTTATTGTCACAAGAAAGATTGGAAAGAAAAGATCGAGAGGAAGGAGCCCCATGCGCTGCAGAGACCAAATCCGCACCTCACTCAACTTTCGGGTTGCTGAAGTGATCCGCGCTGCGTAAAATAGGAGTGGTTGGTGGAATATCGTGAAAGAGAAATTGATGAGTTGATAAGTTACAACCCTCAGAAATGGGTTATCAACGCAATAAAGAGTAGTCTACTTGCTACCGCTGAAGATACTGTAGTGCGGGCCAGGTCTCTGAGGGGCAAGTTATACCTCTCGGTATATCCTGACGTTGCTTGTGTATGTGATTTACGGTACTAAAGCTTTTCTAGAAACCTAAACCGGCTTGTTCAGGAGGCTGGAAGTTCTCGAGCCTAAGAACCTACGGGTAATGAGTGATAATACTCGAAAGCAACTAATAGGTTGACAGTAAATTCCCTACATTAGAGCATTATATAAATACATAAAGCAAATACGAAGCTTAGTGTGTAGTATTTAGCCCATAAGAAATAACTGTGTTATTCAGTCAAGGCCACGCCGATTTCACGCCGACCATTAGTCGGCGGCGGCGGCGTGGCAAAAAAGGTCGGCGGCGGCGTGACGCCGGCGCGGCGCACACGTCTAAGCTAGCGTAGAATGTGTTGTCGTCCTTGTCAATGCGTTTGTGTATGTAGGTTTAGCTGACCAGCTTTTTTAACCGACTTCAAAAAGGAGGAGGTTTACAATTCGACGAATTTTTTTTTTTAAATTATTGATGTAACAATTTCAAATGTCTTTACGTCGGGTTGTCAAACTACAAAAGTAAATTATGTCAACGAAAGTACTTTTTCTCGAAACGGAACGTGGAACCGCAGAAACACACATTACTGGGAAGATAAGGAAAATAATCCGCATGGGTTCCGAAAGACTTCTCATCAGCACCGGTGGACAGTTAACGTGTGGCAGCTTTTCACAGGACAGGTTAGTATTTAAGTTTTGTCGAATTTGTAGATAATAAAGTTTTTATCGAACATGTACAACTGCTTTTTCTTTGCCGTAGTTATCTTAAGTGCACTTGTATCATTGACTCTTGAAATAGGTACCTACTCTACATAATAATATTAATAGTATTCGCCGCTACAGAGAGAGTGTGAATCGATTCCAGCAGAAACGCCTTTTCCAGAGTGACCAAAGGAAGGTTTACCGAAAGTGGGAGGAAACCGACTACCGTGTGTCCGACGCGCGGTTGCCGGATGCTACTGCCATGAGTGATTTCTGGCGTAGTATCTGGTCAGCGCCCGTCGGACACACCGAGGGTGAATGGATGACCGTTGTCGATCGTGAATACGAGACCATCGAACTGGGGGCAGTTACCATCTGCCCCGATGACGTAAGTTGTGCTATCCGCACGACTCAGAACTGGAAAAGTCCTGGGCCGGATGGATTGCACAACTTCTGGCTAAAATGGTTTCGGTGCTCGCACTCACGATTGGCAACGCAATTCCAACAAGCCCTCGAGCTCGGTTCCCTGCCACCTTCCTTAACAACTGGAGTAACCTTCCTGCTCTACAAGTCCGGTAGTACCACGGAAGCGAAGAACTACCGACCCATCACGTGCTTGCCCAAACTGTACAAGCTCCTTACATCCATTTTGAGAGTAAAAATTAACACGCACATTGTTGCGAACAATGTTTTGGCTCCTGCTCAAAATGGATGTAGGGTTGGGTCCCGTGGTACTAAAGAGCTCCTCCTCATTGACATGACCATTTGCCAGCAAGTCCGGCGTAACAAAGGGGCCCTCTGCACTGCTTGGATTGACTACAAGAAAGCCTATGATTCGGTGCCTCATTCATGGTTGGGAAGGGTCTTGGAGCTGTATAAGTTAGAATTTAAATTGTAAATTAAATAAAATAAATAATGTTAAAATATAGTTTTTTCCAATTGTATATAAATAACTTTTGGTTACTGTGAATGTAATTTTGGTAGGAAGAGCGGGATCTCCTGCTACAAGTTAATCTTTTACTTACTTGGAGATTCCAATAATAACTTGTAATCATAATATTGTAACCAATATATGCTTTTTCATTTTTCATTTTCATATAAAGTTAATTCAACTTTAAGATCCTTTCTCGGCGCGTGTATGAGGCAGTGGACCACAGTTCTTCGTCAACCAGGAGGTGGTAATGACCCCTCTGGTCCGCAGGACTTTATAAGGATCGAGCGAGGAATATTCCAGGGTGACTGTCTGAGCCCCTTATGGTTCTGCCTAGCTCTGAATCCCCTCAGCACCCTGCTGAAGGATTCAGGACTAGGTTGCCAGCTTCGGAGAGAGGGTGAAGTCATTTCTCACCTTCTGTACATGGATGATCTCAAATTATTTGCGCCAAATAGCCAAGACTTGGTGGAGCTATTGCGAACCACAGAAGTTTTCAGTAGTGCCATCAAAATGGAGTTTGGTGTCGATAAGTGTGCGGTTATGCATGTGCAGTGGGGGAAAGTAGTAATTTCAACAAATTTACAGCTTTCTGAGACAATGTCGTTCAGATCTATCTCGGAAGCAGAAACCTTTAAATACCTTGGTATGTCACAGTCTTTGGGTATTGAAGATATGGGAATTAGACAGGCGGTGAAGGAGCGCTTTTTCAGCCGGCTCACAAAAGTACCTACTTTACAGTCTTTTGTCAGGAGGCAACAAAGTGCGCGCCTTCAACGCCTGGGTAATGCCCATACTCATATACTCCTTTGGCGTACTAAGGTGGACTCAGACTGAGCTGGACGCCCTGGATCGAAGGGTCCGTACACTGCTCACCACACATCGAATGCTACACCCGCGCTCATCAGTTATGAGATTGTACATCCCGCGGAAATGTGGGGGCCGCGGCTTCTTAAATGCCAAAAACCTCCACAACCACGAGCTGTACAATCTTAGAAACTATTTTCTTAACAATGAGTGCGGGATACATCGAGATGTGGTGGCAGTAGATCGGAACCTCACGCCGCTCTCCTTGGCAAAAGAGAACAGGCGCAAACCTGTGGTACTAAGCACCGAGGACCGCAAGGCGGTATGGAAGAGCAAGGAGCTACACGGGCGGTTCTACAAGGCCCTCACGGGACCTGACGTAGATCTGCTCGCGTCGGTTAACTGGCTACGATTCGGGGACCTCTTCGGAGAAACCGAGGGTTTTGCCTGTGCAATTGCTGACGAGGTTATCATGACGAATAACTACCGGAAATATATCCTGAAGGACGGTACGGTCGACATTTGTCGGGCATGCCGCCGTCCCGGTGAGTCACTCAGGCATGTTATTTCCGGTTGTTCTCAGATTGTTAATACCGAGTACTTGCACAGACACAACCTCGTAGCCAGGATTATACACCAGCAGTTTGCTCTTCAGTACGTCCTTGTGAGCTTCGAAGTGCCGTACTATAAGTACAAGCCCCGATGCATATGTTTTCGTCCAGTTAGACAGTTTTTCGAGACTATCCCGTTCATCCGGGGGAAAAGATTTAGAGACAAAACCTTCACTATTCAATAGTAGTAATAAAGTAGTTTCTTTGAGTATAAAATATTTGGACTTAATAAATCAGAATAAAAAGAAAAACTATTTTACGAGAGGTATTTTATTAAAATTTTTCCACAATTTTTAATTTTGTAAATAATCAATGAATGTAAAGAACGCCATTAATATTAAAGACGACATGGTACACCTGATGCACTGCGAATTTTGCGTCAAGCTTATAAGCGCGGAATTACGGTGGTGAACGAAAATATAATTTAGACACTGGTTTGTTAAAATCGATTTATTAAACAACAAAAGCGCACTTCAGATTGTTGTGTCTCTTGAAATGTAGTACATTAACCATGACTAACGTTCATACAAATTATCATTAGCATAATGTGATCATTTTTAAAATATTCAAAACTTTGTAAAAATTGTTTCGAACTAGACGAACTCCACTGCATCGAGGCTTGTACACACCTGCGGCAGTTCTCGAAAATGGTCGTGCCACGCTCTATTGGGATCGATCTATCATCACGGACAGGACTATTGTAGTCAATAAGCCTGATATCGTGCTGATAGATCGATCCCAACGCCGGGCAGTGCTCATCGACATCACCATCCCCCATGACGAGAACCTCGTGAAGGACAAAGCCAGTAAGTACCTTGACTTGGCTCACGAGGTAACCGACATGTGGGAGGTTGATACGGCGATCATTGTACCGATAGTTGTTTCTGCGAACGGTCTCATAGCGAAGAGTCTCGATCAACACCTGAAGAGGCTCTCGCTAGGTGGCATAGTCCGGCGGTTCCTCTCCCTGCAGCCCTAACCACCGGCAGCTTGGGCCCGCTCCGTTGCCGGCGGCTCTCTAGGTTAGGTTTTGTATATTATGTTTACATGTTTTGTATTGCTTTTGTATGTTTTATTTTATTTTACTTTTATAGACATTTTGTAAAAAACCTAACCTAAGAAATGAATGGAATAAAGAGATTAATAATCAAAGTATCTGTTGACTGACATTTACACCTAGGTACTTGTCAAATTACTGTGCTTTACATTGCTGGCAATTAAAATTTTGCTAGAAAATTGACAAAATCTGAAATTTAGTTTATAAATAAAATGAATGTCATGGTTACATTATAAATATACGTTATATTAACCTCCTTCAATAAAAGCCAGGGTTGTAGACACGCACTGTATAACTTGTGACCCAGTTGGCTTAAGAATACTTTAAAATAAAACTATTTCGAACATAATAGGTCCAGCCGTTTTTGAATCACTACGGAATACGGAACCCTTTTTTATTTTTTTTTTGTTTAGGGGGGGAGAAATGCTTTACGCGTACCGCCCGGGTGCGGGAGGGGACCCAAACGGTTATGTGGGACTCCCGTTTGGCTAATGAGGCCTACAGTATACCCACTAAAAAACCCCCCCACATGCCACCTTATCGCCTTTTGGCGGGGTCACGAGAACGCTCTCGCTTACATTCGCGACCGCGCCGGCGGCAGCTGCTTCTGAGCAGCTCCATCGCGGGTGTCCGAAGACCCTCCACGCTGGACGCGCCAGATGGTTGGGCGCGCCTTCCTCCTCGGTCTCCATTATGTATTGTGGCGGACCCTCCCGAGACCGCCACAAGGAGACCTTGGGTGCCGGAATATTTCCCGGTACCCGGCGGCATATAAGGTCTATGGTTATGCCGCCGACCACACTTCGGCTGCAGAGGATAGGGCGAGCGGCAACGACAACACCGACACTCCTCTTCCTCTGCAGCCCCACCGACGCCGTTCCGGCGGAACGGCCCCGCCAAGATCGCAGGGGGTAGGGAGAGTGGCGCTCCGTAATACCATCACGCCTCTCCCCCTGCGATCCCACCTCGGCCGCAGAGGATAGGGAGAGCGGCAACGACAACACCGACACTCCTCTTCCTCTGCGGTCCCCCTCCACGCGTCCTAAGCGGGCTCGGTGAGCCCGCTTGGAGCGTCCTCCTCGGGCCAGCCGGCGGCCCAAAACTGGCCGGCCCTGGGTGCCTCTTCGCTTCACCGTGGGTGACCAGTCCACGGTTACTGAGCCCCTCCACCACGACCAGGTGGGCACCCCGCGGGGGGGAATACGGAACCCTAATACAACCCTAACTAATAGCGAAATGATTTTGCAAATATTCGATTTAGCCGTTTTAGATCATTCGACTAAAAAAATACAACGACGGTAAGAAAATTTAAATAAAATATAACATAAAATAATATTAGTCTATTGTAAAATATATAGCTAAAATTGAGATACTTGAATTCAACTTTGAGTAGCCGAGATTTATTTATTTATTTTATTTATTTATTAAAACAAAAGTTTACATGACATTACAGTAGAACACCAATGCGTCATGAAACTAAAATTATACAATAAAAAAAAACAATACAAATACAAAATAGAATATAGAAATAAAATAACACATTAATTAGATTTAGGCGACACAACTGCGTGGCTCCGTTGCGTCGTCTGAGCCGGCGTCGTAGGGTTCGGCAGGTTGCCCCGAAAGCGCCGAAACACGACGCCCTTTGGCCAGAAGTCCGGACTCGCGATAGTGTCTTGGAGCGGCCGCGGCACGCGCACCACAAACGAGCTGAAGTGCGCGTAGTGGCGCGACCGCAGCTGCTGCACCCTCAGCGAGAGGCCAGTCTTCCGGTGGACGTACTCCGCCACGTCATCAGCCACGGCGGAGTAATGCAGGCGTGATACGTAGAGCGCCTTACACGGAGTTGCGACCCGAAGACCAGAATTAACTGGTTCGGCGATGCCACCCAGAGTCTTGCGAGGCGCCCTGCGCACCTTGCTCTTCCTTTGAACCAGTGTAAATCCCTCCTTATCTACTCTGGTGCGGGAGGACATTTCCCTACTGGGAGCCCGTAATTCACCCGCCTTAGAGGGCGAGTTGACTCGGTCAGCTGCGACTTGCTGCCCGGTGACGACATAGGCGTAGGCACGCTGACGTAGCTTCGAAACAGGGGGCGGCCGGGCGCGCGGGGGCGGCGCGGACGGCGGAGCAGCGCGTGCGACACTTGTGGCGGTGTCAGCAACACGTAAGCGTGATCCGACGCACGAGCCGGGTCGGACTTCGGTCTTGAAACTTGACGCCGCTGACCGAGTATTAGGAGCGCTATTCCGCAAACTGATGACTTCGTTGCGTAGCTCGGCAATAGTTAATTGGGCCGCGTCAAATTTCAAAATCACTTCCGCAAGACTTGTCTTCAGAGCCACGATATCCTTCAATAAGCTGCGAACGTCTACGTCCTCCGGCGAGACAGATGGCAGGCTAGCTCCTATCTTCACAAACTCCGGAAGTCGGTCCTCGTAATCCCTTAGGATCTTTTTTATATCCCTAAGGGTCTTTTCACCGGTTTCATCCCCTCTCCGGTGGGGAACATATGTGCCGGCAATTCCTAAGTATTGGCACAGCACCTGCTTCGCTGCACAGAAGTCATTGACTGTGAAATTCGATGCCCAGGAACTTAACTGCACAGCTGTCTCCACGTCCATAGCTCCATCTCGCATCAACTTTTGTTTTTCTTGCAGATAGGCCAGAAATTCGTTCACATTGGGTGCACGTTGCTCGCTCATTGTGAAAAATCGTTAGCAGCTGCCGGGCCGCGCTAATTCGCAATTGATAAATTAATTACTCGTCAATGCGTCCGCGTCGCTTCGCGCATTGACAACGACTCGATTGATGCACTAGTCATAAATATTTGTATGCAATGGTTCACCTAATACCACTAAATATAGTTGTAATTGTTAAAGAGAGTAATAAGGCTTAATCTGTATGTTATACAGGGTGTACGACTAATACAGGTGACGCTCTTAACGGGTGTTAGTTTACGGCATATTAAGTAGGTACATTTAGATAACTTTTAACGAGTACAGCAAAATTATCCATACGAAATTATTATAATAATAATAAAAAAAAAAAAAAAAAAAAAAAAAAAAAAAAAAAAAAAAAAAATTGACGCTGTCAACGTCAGACGTGTTTTTTAGAAAATTTTCTGTTATTTTGATAAAAAATGTATTTATTGGCTGATATACTCCATCTTTGTACAATTTTAGCGGTAGAAGTGATACCGCTAATGACTAATCACGTACCGACTCGCTAATATACATCGAGAGAAAACATAACAGAAAATCATGCAAACTAGAAGCAAAACACGGAGTCAAGCGTCCACACTATCCGCACGCCCACCACCATCGTCCGCCTCGTCCTCCTCCTCCTATTCGGAATCGTCGTCGGGTGAAGAATTCGCCACTGCACCCGACACCAGCGAGTCGAGCGACGAGCGCGGACCGCCGCCGCCGCCGCCACGACCACCTGCGCGACGCGGACGGCCACCGCTGCCGGCACGCTTGGGGCCCGCGGGACATCCTGCCCCGCCCACGGCTCCCGCTGCCGGTGGTGTAGTGCGACGCATGCAATGGTCTCAATCCATGAACGAGAACGTCATGCGCGCCTACTATGGGGCTACAGAGGGAGAAACTAATCTATCCGCGTATCGTGTCCGGATGCTTCCTCTGTTTCAGGCCCTTGAACCAACCATAAATGTGACTGCGCAGCGATTATCGGATCAAGTGCGAGTCATCCAACGATTAAAGCGGCTGGATGACTCGACACTTGATCGGCTTCGCCTGGAGGCTCTCCCTGTTCGTGCGGCCTCCGCTTCGGCGCGGGACCCGCCCGCCATGTTGCCGGATCCGGTGCCGGCACCCGACCTGGCACCGGGGGCACCGCGGGTTGATCCCAGTGCCGACGGGGATGACGTTACGAACCTGAGTGTGAGTACTTCAGACAATGAGCAATTGAGGAGGACTCTGGAAGAGGCGATTATGCAGCATCGCTTCACACCCGAATCTAGGCCACGATTACCACGTTTGCCCATGAATAGGCGCAATCTAGCGTTGATGGGAGCCCTAAACGCTTTACTGGAGCCGTATATACGATCCAGTAAAGATTTGGAAGATACGCACTCGATCATGTACTGCGGGGCCATCGCGGCGTGCCGTGTTGCTCGAGTCAAGTTTCCGGACTCTGACCGTGCACCTAGGACCGCCGGAGGTGACCCCGCATGGCAGGTGCGGATCGAGCGTCGTATCGACTCGTTTAGGACTCTCATTGCAAAGCTGATCTGCTTCAGGGGGGGTAACAACCGCCCCCGAGTAATGCGCTTTGTGAACCAGGCGTTCGCGGGAACGGGTATTGCACCCCGCGACTACATGGCCAACCTCACAGAGCGCATCGACTTTCTGAAGCAGAAGGTTTATGCATGGGCAAACCGTATTCGCCGCTACAGAGAGCGTGTGAACCGATTCCAGCAGAATCGCCTTTTCCAGAGTGACCAAAGGAAGGTTTACCGAAAGTGGGAGGAAACCGACTGCCGTGTGTCCGACGCGCGGTTGCCGGATGCTACTGCTACGAGTGATTTCTGGCGTAGTATCTGGTCAGCGCCCGTCGGACACACCGAGAGTGAATGGATGACCGTTGTCGAACGTGAATGCGAGACCATCGAACCTATGGGGGCAGTCACCATCAGCCCCGATGACGTAAGTTGTGCTATCCGCACGACTCAGAACTGGAAAAGTCCTGGGCCGGATGGATTACACAACTTCTGGCTAAAATGGTTTCGATGCTCGCACTCACGATTGGCAACGCAATTCCAACAAGCCCTCGAGCGCGGTTCCCTGCCACCTTCCTTAACAACTGGAGTAACCTTCCTGCTCTACAAGTCCGGTAGTACCACGGAAGCGAAGAACTACCGACCCATCACGTGCTTGCCCACAATGTACAAGCTCCTTACATCCATTTTGAGAGTTAAAATTAACACGCACATTGTTGCGAACAAAGTTTTGGATCCTGCTCAAAATGGATGTAGGGTTGGGTCCCGTGGTACTAAAGAGCTCCTCCTCATTGACATGACCATTTGCCAGCAAGTTCGGCGTAACAAAGGGGCCCTCTCCGCTGCTTGGATTGACTATAAGAAGGCCTATGATTCGGTGCCTCATTCATGGTTGGAAAGGGTCTTGGAGCTGTATAAAGTTAATGCAACTTTAAGATCCTTTCTTGGCGCGTGTATGAGGCAGTGGACCACAGTCCTTCGTCAACCAGGAGGCGAGGATGGCCCCTCTGGTCCGCAGGACTTAATAAGGATCGAGCGAGGAATATTCCAGGGTGACAGTCTGAGTCCCTTATGGTTCTGCCTAGCTCTGAATCCGCTCAGCACCCTGCTGAAGGATTCAGGACTAGGTTGCCGGCTTCGGAGAGAGGGTGAAGTCATTTCTCACCTTCTGTACATGGATGATCTCAAATTATTTGCGCCAAATAGCCAAGACTTGTTGGAGCTACTGCGAACCACAGAAGTTTTCAGTAGTGCCATCAAAATGGAGTTTGGTGTCGATAAGTGTGCGGTTATGCATGTGCAGCGGGGGAAAGTAGTAAATTCAACAAATTTACAGCTTTCTGAGACAATGTCGTTCAGATCTATCTCGGAAGCAGAAACCTATAAATACCTTGGTATGTCACAGTCTTTGGGTATTGAAGATATGGGAATTAGACAGGCGGTGAAGGAGCGCTTTTTCAGCCGGCTCACAAAAGTACCTACTTTACAGTCTTTTGTCAGGAGGCAACAAAGTGCGCGCCTTCAACGCCTGGGTAATACCCATACTCACATACTCTTTTGGCATACTAAGGTGGACTCAGACCGAGCTGGACGCCCTGGATCGAAGGGTCCGTACACTGCTTACCACACATCGAATGTTACACCCGCGCTCATCAGTTATGAGATTGTACATCCCGCGTAAATGTGGAGGCCGCGGCTTCTTAAATGCCAAAGACCTCCACAACCGCGAGGTGTACAATCTTAGAAACTATTTTCTTAACAATGAGTGCGGGATGCATCGAGATGTGGGGGCAGTATACCGTAACCTCACGCCGCTCTCCTTGGCAAAAGAGAACTGGCGCAGACCTGTGGTGCTAAGCACCGAGGACCGCAAGGCGGTATGGAAGAGCAAGGAGCTACACGGGCGGTTCTACAAAGCCCTCACGGGACCTGACGTAGATCTGCTCGCGTCGGTGAACTGGCTACGATTCGGGGACCTCTTCGGAGAAACCGAGGGTTTTGCCTGTGCAATTGCTGACGAGGTTATCATGACGAATAACTACCGGAAATATATCCTGAAGGACGGTACGGTCGACATTTGTCGGGCATGCCGCCGTCCCGGTGAGTCACTCAGGCATATTATTTCCGGTTGTTCTCAGATTGTTAACACCGAGTACTTGCACAGACACAACCTCGTAGCCAGGATTATACACCAGCAGCTTGCTCTTCAATACGGCCTCGTGGGCTTCGAAGTGCCTTACTATAAGTACACACCTGCGGCAGTTCTCGAAAATGGTCGTGCCACGCTCTATTGGGATCGATCTATCATCACGGACAGGACTATTGTAGCCAATAAGCCTGATATCGTGCTGATAGATCGATCGCAACGCCGGGCAATGCTCATCGACATCACCATCCCCCATGACGAGAACCTCGTGAAGGCCGAGAAGGACAAAGCCAGTAAGTACCTTGACTTGGCTCACGAGGTAACCGACATGTGGGATGTTGATTCGGCGATCATTGTGCCGATAGTTGTTTCTGCGAATGGTCTCATAGCGAAGAGCCTCGATCAACACCTCAAGAGGCTCTCGCTAGGTGGTTGGATCAAGGGTCAGATGCAGAAGGCGGTAATCCTGGACACGGCGCGCATAGTCCGGCGGTTCCTCTCCCTGTAGCCCTAACCACCGGCAGCTTGGGCCCGCTCCGCTGCCGGCGGCCCTCTAGGTTAGGTTTTTTATAATGTGTTTATATGTTTTGTATATTTTTTGTATGTTGTATTGTATTTTACTTTTATAATCATATTGTAAAACACCTAACCCGAGACGCATAATAAATAAAGAGGAATAATAATAAAATATAATAAAAATTTATTAAAACTCATTACAAATACAAGGATATAACTTATCGACTAAACTTATTAAAATAACAAAGGTTGCATGTGCCTGATCTAGGGTAAACCCTGTGTTTCAGGCAAACAATTAGTATCACATTAAATAATCTACAAAAAAAAGAAACATGAAAATATAAGGTTCATCTTAAGTCTTAATTATCAAGTACAATTATTTAGAAACTATATGTATAAGTATGATAAATAAACTATAGTACATTATCGTAAATGGAATCAAAACTTATTTTAACAACAAACGGTTAATAACTCCTCTGTATCCTCGTATGACATATCTAGTAAGGCATCCCGGAGTGCTTTTCTACACGTGGCATGGTTGAGCGGATATAAATTAAGCTTTTCATTCAGCCTGTTGTAAAGAAATGGCCCAAGAAAAACAAAGAACCTTGAAGAAAATGCGTGTTTCTTATGAATATATTTTGGGCAAACCATATGTTTACGCCTTTTATTAGTACGGTTAAGGTCGTAAGGGATTGCGGTGTGCTGTTTTAAAACTGTGCCCATTATAAATAGCTGTCGAACTGTTAACACCTCACATGACTTATAAAGGAGAGTCGTTGAGTAAAGATAAGGACGGAAGGTAGAGACCTTGAGTATTGCTCTTTGTGCTCTTTCTAATTTTAGTAGTGTAGTTTTAGCCGAACCACCCCATGATGTTATGCAGTAAGTCAATACAGATTGACATAGTGCCAGATAAACCTGCTTTATTAAGTATGCATCCGCAATCGCACGCAGCCTTTTGAAAACAATTATTAACTTCCGTACTCGGCTGCATAACGCTTCCACATGATTCTTAAAGGAGAGACATTCATCCAGTATAACTCCTAAGTACTTTATTATGTTAGTATTAGTAATATTTGGACAGTTACACCTATTTTTGGAGGGGTCCTTGCAATAGTGTGCATAGAGCGTAGTTTGATATTCTGCCGCCATATTTGAGTTTCGCATAGAGAACTTTACATAATTTGTTTTATCAGAGTTTAGTGTTAGTAGGTGATGTTGAAGCCACTTGTTTACAATATTAAAACCTCGTTGTGCGTATTCGTAGACTTCTTTTGCTGATTTTGCGGAAAAAAGTAGGACAGTGTCATCGGCATAGGTAATTATTTTGCCACTATCCATTTTTAGATTACAAAGGTCGTTAATGTAAATTAAAAATAGAGTGGGTCCTAAAATACTACCTTGAGGGACCCCAAAAGAGGTGTTTTTCAGATCCGAACTCACAACATTGTCAATTTTTATGCACTGCGTACGATCGTCTAGGTAATTTGCAAACAATTTAAGCTGGGAACCTCTAATACCTATCGCTTCGAGCTTGCGCAATAGGATAGGTCTGGAGACGGTGTCAAAAGCTCTAGCCAGGTCCAGAAATATTCCTATTGTATGGTTACCCTTGTCCAGTTCCTGAACTACGTAGTCAGTCAATTCATGTACAGCGTCTGCAGTTGACAGTTTGGACCTAAAACCAAACTGGGCCTTTGACAAAATACTTTGTTTATCAAGATATTGAACAAGTCTGTTATTCATAATTTTTTCTAATATTTTTGATATCGATGGTAGAAGTGAAATGGGTCTGTAATTTGATATTTGGTCTTTTTTACCTGACTTGTGAATAGGAACTATGACAGCTTTTTTCAGACATTTAGGGAAAATTCCTAGAGATAGACACTTTTGAAAAATGTGCGTGAGAGGTGGAACCAGGATGCGTCTAAATTGTTTTAGAATGTTATTTGATATACCATCCCAACCAACTGCGGAACCGTTCTTAAGGCCCATAATAACTCTCTCTATTTCTGCTTCATTAGTGTTTAACAGCACAAATGATTTTAATGTATTGTTAGTCGTAAACGTGCTGTGGTCGGGTACAGGGGAATTTATTTTGACTGTTTCAGCCAGGTTTTTGCCTATGTTTACGAAGAAATTATTTGCACTATCTGCATCTGCTGATTGTGTAGACATAGATCGCAACAAACCGGAAGAAGATTCCCTTTGTTTTGCTGTGTATGTCGCCTGTTTAATGTACTTCCACACTAACTTTCCGTTTGTTCCTGCCTTTTGTAGTTGCTCTTTTTCGTAGCAGTTTTTAATTTTTTTAAGCAAGTTATTACAAAAATTACGGTATCTCTTGTATGACGATTGAATTATAATATTTCCTGGATTTGATTTAGCCTTACAGTGTAATTTATCTCTATGTCTCATACATCTAATAAGACCGGGCGTAATCCACGGCTGGATGTTATAAAATTTGTTACTAACACGTGTTTTTATTGTGTTGTCAAATATTGCCTGTTGCACATTTTTAATCAGGTACGACATACTCTCATCGGCGTCAGCAAAATTATAAACTGGGTCAAAATCAATGTTACATAAATCTTCTTCAAGTTTGTTTACATTTAATTTAGTTATTGTTTTCGTGCGTGCAGTATACGGAAATTTGCGAAACAAGGTCAATAGGGCGGCGCTGTGATCTGTTACTGAGGAATTGGTTACAAGTGCATGTGCTGGGAGACTTGATTTGAGCATGATGTGGTCCAAACAGGAGCCAGTTTGGTGCGTGGGAAGTGAGTGTGCGGGTAATAGTCCATGAAAGGCGCATAGGTTTAGGTAGCTCTGACTCGTATAATCGGTGTTATCGTGTGCGATGTTAATGTTAATATCACCTATCAAGATTATGTTTTTATATGATGCTAAGTTTAGTAAAGTCTCGCTTAAAGAATCAGTAAAATTATTAATATTTTTAAAAGATGGAGGTCTGTACACAGCAAAAATTGCTACGTCTGGCTCAATTTTAATCAGAAGCCGATTGCAGTCTAACATATTTGGTTCCTCAACAGAAATCTTCAGACTACTTTTTGCGTAAACCACTAATCCGTCGTTTTGATTATAATTGAGCTGATTGGTGTATGTAGTATAACCCGGCATGTTAGGAAGGTTGCTATTTTTATTTAGCCAACATTCTGTTAGAATTATGATATCACAATGTATACCAAGCCGTTGCAGAAAAACAGTAAAATTGTCAAAATTTTTAGCTATACTACGTATGTTTTGTGTTAGTATGGTTAGTGGATTACGGCCAGGGTAAACATATTGCTTGCAGTCTTCAACTTCGCAAAATTTGGACTCTGATACAGAAAAGTTATCTATATCCGACAGTAAACAGTGAGTCATAGGTACCAGAACAACTGGGGTGCTGCTAAGATAATTAAAAAGAGGGCGCTCTTAGGCGCCTTCATAGTCGATAGAATTTATGTACCTTTTTTCGGCTAATTTCCTAGCTGGACACTCAGGATCGCCAGTCTCGTGGTCACATGGCTTTTTATAATGAAAGCAGGTTGCACATTTTGGTGGCTCGGTTTTCTTTGTGCAGTCCTTTACCGAATGTCCTTCGCAGCCACAGTGACCGCAGGTGTTGACCTCCGCCTTACACGACTTTGCCGCGTGCCCGTATTGCTGACATTTGTAGCACCTCGTCACCAAAGTGAAATCCCTAACAGGGCACGAAGACCAGTTCACAAAGACTCTATCTTTCGATATTAACGTCTTACGTATCAGAGCAGGGACTTCGATGACGTAGTTGCATGTGTCAGCGTCCTTCTTTCCTGACTTGTGGCTTAGTCTAGTTAATGTTAGGAACTTATCTAAAGACAGATTCTCTATTTTGTCGGCAAGGTTTTGTTTGTAAATGCACTTTAAAACTTCCGTTTCCTGCATGGCCGCTGGTACGCCAATGACAACAATTCTGGGTTTACGTTTTTGAGGCTCATCTACTGTAAGTCCAGAGGTAGTCAGTTGAGACGACTGTTTCAGCTTCAAAATATCGTCCTTAGAATCGGTACTTATAACTACCCCACCGTTCCTGATCTTGCGCAGTCCTCTGACGTGTAACTTCATTTCATCGGGCTTAATAATTTTTTGGACAAGAGATTTCGTCTCCTCACTCGATTTCTGCTTATCCGTGGGATAAATTGCTATAGCGCTAATATTAGTGGGCGGAATGAACTTAGTATTATTTTTCTTAATTATTTCGGCAAAGCTAGTCGGTACTGGGCTGGGTTTCGTAGATTCTTCTATGCATTGTTTAAGCTCTTGAATGCGCAGCGAAAGGTCAAATTTCTCTTGTAGAGACTGCAGTGACTGGTAGTTCACGATAGCTCTCTGTTTTAGTGACTGGTATTCTACTGCCAATTGCGATGTGGAATGACCCACTTTACGGCATAAAGCACTCACTCTCCCTTTTTGCTCCGAGTTTAATTTACCTTCAGTAGATATAGTGCAGATCTCATTTAAATATTGTTGAATGGATGTCATCCAGCCTTGTATTTCTGATGTCGAAATTACCTTTGGAGGCTCCTCTTCCTGTTGCGCGGGCGTCGGCTCGGGCGCAGGCTCGGGCGCAGGCCGCGGCGCGGGCGTGGGTGGAGGGCTGCGGCGCATGAGCACGCTCCGGTTAAACGGGCTGTTTTCACCAGACATTTCACTTACTTCAAGATAACTAAATGTCACTAAACATTGTAATAAATAACGCTTGACTCAGCAATTGCGTTGACACAAATTTTTGCTTCCGTCTAATTTATAGAGCTATTTTGCAGATTTATAATTTTGTTGAAAGACACGTCCGCTCTCAATGACGACCGAGACTAGATTCTAGACTAGATATTAGTTAGTATATACCATAAAAGGCCCCCCACAAGGTGGACCGATGACCTGGTGAAGGTCGCAGGAGTCCGCTGGATGCGGGTGGCGCAGGACCGGTCATTGTGGCAATCTTTGGGGGAGGCCTATGTTCAGCAGTGGACGTCTTTCGGCTGATATAATGATGATGATGATGATGATATACCATAAAGTTAAATCCGCGCTAGCGATCAACACACGCACCAAAGTTAAGCGCTCATTGACAACTAATTTCAAAAGCAGATGACATAACTATCGTATCAATATTAAGAAATGTTCGTACCCACATTGTTGCTCCGAAAATCTTTAAAAATATATTCTGTGGGGTCATAATTAAGTGTAATAGGTAATGAAAAAAGTTTTGTAATCCTTGATTACACTAATGAATCCCATGCTTGGTTTAATTTATCGCCCGTATTAGATTTACACACGGTACCTATTATAATGGCTATAATTTAAGATACCAGCTTGGTATATTTTTGCCCCTAAGTTTCACACATCACATTTGCGTGTGAATTGAAGTATTAATCTTATATTTTGTTATGATTGGCATATAATGTACGCCAGTGCATGCCAGTGTATACAATAGGGTAATTAATTGAATCAGGCGTTACTTTGCGGAAGTCCATATTAAAGGATGAACAATATTGCTTTGCTCTTCCGCGATACAGAATGTGTAGTTAATTAGTGTAACCCGCTATAATTACTTGCGTATTATTTTTTTTTGCAAAAAATGCTAAAAAAATACGCTAGTAATTATAGCGGGTTACACTAATTAACTACACATTCTGTATCGCGGAAGAGCAAAGCAATATTGTTCATCCTTTATACATATACAATGTATGCCAATCATAATGTACCATATTAATTACGAGTTATGTACAGATAAATAAAATACTTACACGCGGCTAACGTTAACACCAACACACATGATACTTTACACTTCTTAATAAGTGTACGGTCAATGCATGGGTCCAATACCTCTGTTTTTGATATGTGTTTGCAGAGCCTTGGCCACCTTATTGCCACTCGGAGAAACAATATAGTTGTTATGCAATTTGTGACATTAAACACTAAGGCAGCTGGAAGGTCAAAAACTGTGATGAAGTTGACTATTAATTATAATAATGGATACAGCGTGTGTATTTTGTACGGGCGAATAATTAATCCAGCTACAATATCTGATCCTACGAATCGTATGAGATAATCATTTCATTAAATTTTGTTGTTAATTAGGTGTAATGATTTTTCTAAAGCGCAACCCAGCAGCAATGTATGCCGTCCAACTCGGCTGCCCAAAGTTGAAGTCAAGTAGGTCCATTTTTTTTCAATTTTTGTTTTTTTGCATATTTTGAAAAAGGAACCGAAAAGGCATTTTTCTGCATCAAAAAATTTCTTCTAAACCCCTTATTTTTGAAGTTATAGACAAGAAATGTTTTCAGTTTTGTCGAATTTCCCTCAACATCTACGCTAAAACCAAGCATTTGGTCCAGATCCAAGCCGGAAAGCAGTATCTCTAAATGAGATACTTGAAATTCAAATTGTCTCTAGAGATGCTTGATTTCAGCGTTTGGCTTGTAAACTAACCAGACGTTTATTTATACGTATATTTTAAGTAATTAAAAATATTATGATCTTGCTGCAGTGTCTATGTAAAATGTATAGGAAAACATTCGATCTCAATAAAAGTCAGAAAATAAATATTATGTAGAATACTACCTATCAGGGTTGGTTATCAGCTTACCAGGCTCTCTCTGAGCCGTGGCATAAGCCGGGAAAACGCTAGAAAGAAGAACTGCCTATCAGGTTTGGTTATATGCTAATTAAACAATATTTTATCAGTTTGTCAATTTTACTACCGTTTTATGGCAAAAAAAAATTAAGTATTCAATTGTCTACCAAATTGCTAGTGAATTTATAACTATTGCCAGCTATTACAAACTACCCATCGTAAATGTACACGATCTAAAAAACTTGTTATTTTTAGAATTTCTCGCCGTGTGCCTGCTATATCGCCACATCTCAAAAAACCATTTTTTCGAGAAATCGCGTCTTAAAGTTTTGAGAGTATAGCTCAGGGTGTTAAATAGGATCTTACTCTTTAATTTTTACGCCTATTAGTTTTAAATTTGGGTTTTTTATTCTTTACGATATAACCTTCCTTATAACCACACAATTTTATAAAAAGTATGTATGTTTTTTAAGATACAAGGCCTGAAAGTATTTAGAGTTATGGCCGCATTGCAGAATAATTTTTTCAAGATTTTGAGATGTGTCCTAAATCAAACACGAAATTATTGGATAAAGGTGCTATGCAAATATGAATAAAATCACCAACATAGTTAAAATAATACGTTTATTTATCAAATTTGACATTTACACCATCACTGTGTACGCGATAATATCTGTAACGAGCTTATCATTCAACCCTGTAATTACCAAATAATATGAATTATTTAAAACCTACAAAATTTTACAAAATTTTAATCAAATAAAACAAGGGAACTTCTGAATGTATTGCGAAAACACAAATCAAATTATTTATTAAATAAATATTTTGATTTATTATTTTGGTTTATACTTTTTATTTTTTCCCAGTAGTCATAATCGTAAATATTTAATACTATATAAATTATAAATATTAGATGTCATATACCAAAGAAAAACGACCAAGATCACCTAATGTCCGAGGTGGGGATCGAACCCACGTACTCAGCTTTCGCGGCTGATGCCTGTAGGTGAACCTGAGGGTTTTCTTTCGTATATGACATCTAATATTTATAATTTAGGGGAACTTCTTTAAAAAAAATCCAAATAATATTAATTCGGTGTAATGTTTCTCATGCGGTGGCTCAAAATCCTGCAATCTGTTCTTCTCTAATAAGTGATGGTCGTGATCGTGAATTGGATTAACCACCTGTGGTTTATTTATTAGTTTCACTGGGGTTAATTCTGTATAATTCTTCTCATGACGTAGCTCAAGGTCCTGCAATGTGTTCCTCTCTAAAAAGTAACAAGCACATAAAAAATTGCATTTTCACAAAATTGAATAGCTATGACACGCACCGAAAAACATTTAATACAGGCATTACCAAGAAAATTAGTTTACCATTAACAAATCAGTCAATTTAAGTATATCAAAGTAACGACATTCCACGTGATTTAATTATTGGCATGAAAATCTCCAAAATAAAAGCAATTATTTTAATATTTAACAAAATTCCAATATTAACTATGACACCATCCCGAATACAGTTAGTAATTTACACATCACACATTAAAATCGTTGCATGTTATTGGCGGTAAGGTGTGCTAGTATTAGATATACATATGTACATAAAATTATATACAACACAACACCATGTTAGTTAACCACATACACAGTCTCTGAAAACATGCCGGGTAAAAATATAAATTTGGCTTACCTTCGAGCCATATTGAACCGCACTCTTAAGAGAACAAAGTTGAAATTTGCTTAATAATTTTGCTGTGTTGTGGTAGTTTCCCTGCCCTGCCGGTAATTTTGTAATAATAATTGTAATATTTACTGTTGTGACACAATCAAATTGCGTTTGTTCCTTTTATATTTAAAAGGATTCATCGGATTAATCACTTAGTTAACTATTATTGTATAAGACGCAACTCAAAAACTGAATTTGAAACGTGTGCTATGCAGCCACAACTCAAAAATGCCGTCGGTTTACGTGCGAACGCGGGCGGCAGACTGGCAAGTTGCCGTACTGCAGGGAATCGTCTCACAGTTTATGGTCAATACCATACGGCCACTTGTGAAAAAAAGGCTCTTATGGAACTTTTTTCCTTCGGGTCTCGAAATAAGGTCGTAAATTAAACTATTTGGAATACGAATCTGCAATAATCCAGAAAATGAAAAATTTTGAATTGTGACCGTATAGCAGGCACACGGCGTTCTGTATGTCATAGCGGTTTCTGTTGTAACTGTTTAGCGTACGTTTATGAAATTTCAGCTCAAGGTATATATTGTGTGTTGCTACTGAGTTTCACATATAAATTGGGGGCATCCCATACATGTATCTAAATGTCAAAAAACATATTTTATCCAAATGTTATTTTGTGATACATCATATGATAGGTTTCTTAAAACAAGTTTGAGGTTGAGGTTTTTTGATTAGTGTCTCCACCCCTTAATTTTTTATCGGCAGGTCTACAAAATGTGAAAAAATATTAGAAATATGGGACATGATGCAATCTACTCGCAACATGATTTTCAACATATTCGATCTAGTTGTTTTAGAGAATTCAACAAAATACGTTTTATAACAAAAGCAAAAGGACGTAACTGACTCATTTTCCCCTACATTTTAGTAAAATGCAACAAACCTAAAATCAAGCATGTCAGACTTGCTTTTTTTTACGTTGACGGTTGTTCCCAAAATGTGGGTGTGCGACAAAGCTGAAAACATTTCTTATTATTTGTGATTAAACTGAGCAATAAAAATAAAAATCACCAAAAAATAACATTATAGTGTTAAACGCCATAACAATAAATTTGAATTAATTTTGAGTTTATTTGTCAATGAAAATGACAAATTACGTTTTTTTGCTCTCCTGTAAAATTTGCTAAACTGGACATACTTGAATTTGACTTTGAGCACCCGAACTGACATGACACTCGTATGACGTTTAGATTCTTATGTCTACGTTGACCTTTTAATGGGTATTGGCAACATATTTGCCGTCATATAAAAAACAAAACCAAATCAATTTACAAATACGTATAAGGTTCGAAATTGAATGCTTTAACAGAGCTGCCAAATGGTCAAAGGGTTAATTAATGTGGCTTGGCTACCAGTGGATGCAATACATTGCGTGCTGAATTATATTGTTTGAAAAAAAATACCTTAATTTCCTAAAAAAAAATATGTAAACAGATTTCCTAAGTCCGATAGTAGTCGCCATTAAAATATTCGCCCGTATCAAATACACTTGTATACTTAGGGTCCGTTTCACAATATCCGAATTAAATCCTGGATAGTACCGCTGGCATCGATTTCACAATTTGTAAATATTATTATGCTGAACTGAGAGGTGAAGTATACGTTGAATCATCGATCAGATAATTAAGTTATTTGGCGGTAAAGTTATACCTATGTCGAGCTTTTAAAAAAATGGCATTATGCGTTAAGTGTTACGTGTTCTCATGAAATCAATTATCCTAATACACATTTCGGATATAGTGTCGTAATAATTAATTAAAAAATCAATTATGTACGACTAAATTAAACGTCATGAGTCGCGCCAAAGGCCAAGACTGTTGTTTTTCTTCACTACTCATAAAATATTACATTAAGACACAAGTGCGAAAAAAAGGTTCAAAACGAGAGGCGATAAATTAAAACACGAGTGTTTTAAATCGACACAACTGACATAAGTAAGATAGCCCTCCGAAGTTTCAACCTCACAAGAAATGAACCACTTCTCGCATTATTGCATAAAAAAAGCACCATCTGTACTGAAAAATACGTATTTCAGAACAGATGGCGCTCTTTTTCGCACTATTGCGAGAAGTGGTTCATTTTACGTCAGGTCGACAACTTCGGAGGGTCATAAATCATAATATATGTACTGAAAAACATCGTACGATACACGTGGAAAAACGAAATTTGTAACTCGTGTCGCTTAGACCAAGTCCGTGGCCAGGCCGTTACCAACAACCAGTAAATTTTCTCGGGTATATGCAATCTCTTTCAAGGCTAGGCTCCTTTGACCATACTCTAAAGGCAACCAATACATTTAAACAAATGGACCAGACTGAGAAGAAAGACAAAGAGCCGTTCTTTTTAATAACATGCATTTGAAAGTATGGTTTCAATATCGCAGTGGCTACTTTATTTCGCTGCACTTGTCCTTAAAAATGGAATGGGTCTTACGAGGCCGCACTAAAAAGCAGTGATTCTTAAACCGCAACACTTCTTTTACCTTTTATCAAGCTACACGTCGCTTTCGCATTTGCATACTTTTCATAACATGACGGCAACAACAAGGACAGATGAGAAACACAGGACCATCATAAGCCTATTGCAACGTACAGATAGCTAACTGACACAAATGGAATGGGTAGACGATTGTGAAACGCGAATTATTTTATCGGGAAGGTTTATCCCGTCCAGTAGTAATTTTAATTTAAATAGCTATCCAATAGTTTACTTGGACATTGTGAAATAGACAACAGATCCTAAGTGTAAGGCCTCAGTTGCCGCCCGATCATCAGGGCGTCCGGCGGGATGCTCCACTCGACGCTCGCCTCTCAGGCCTTACACTTAGAAGAAGATTACAAAATAGCTTACAATTTGCAGACAGACTTGGGTTCGAATCTGTAAATAACTTTAAGAAACAAAACAACACAAGAGTGCATTGCCCAATGATTGACAAGAGGCTGTAGACGAATTTCAAAGATTGAATCTCAAATCTGAAACAATGAAGAAATTAAAGTCTGGAAGCACCCATAAATTGGAAATAAATATACGTCCTCTCACAAATTTTAGCTTTTAGCAGGATTTGAACCCAGGACCTCCAGCTTAGTAGGCAGCGTCACTGCCAACTAAGCTACGGAAGCCGTTAAATCGGTTTATAACTATACTTCGTTTTATTTAAGATTAGAATTATCTGTCAAACGGGTGAACAAAGAAGCAGTAGTCGTAAACCTTCCTTCTTCGATTTAGGCCGATACCACTGAATTTCTCGGAACTTATGTACATACAAATACATATCATTTGACATTTACCGATAGCTGAACGCATAGTTTTCACATTTACTATTAATTTGATGGCAAAACTGTATTTAAAAAAGTTTTAAGTGTTTTATAAGCAAGATGGCGGCAATTTAGAAAAAAAATAAATATTGAAAGTTTTTCGTTTAGTGTTTGGCAGTTTTCAACTAAGTATTTTTTTTTATTTGTAACTCATATCGTACCTATTTTACATTTACTGAATTTTATGAACAGTTTTACAGTCTAAAATTTAACAATATTTGCATATTTAATCTAGCTTACATTATGCACTCCCAATACTTTTAAAAGTCATGCATTTAAGGATTAAAACTATAGGTATAAAAGCGGAACACGGTGTCATAAAGACTGAGCAGATAACAATACTAAGCAACCCTACCCATCGGCAACGTCGTTTAGTATTTGTCGCCATTATAGGCGGCTTTAATCTGGGACGCTCTAATGTAGTTTGAATTTGGTAACAAATTAGAAAATAAAACTGGGATGACAAAAATTATTTTTAGTCACTGTCAGTGGAAGAGTTCGAGGACTCGGAACCACCAACGTTTATAATAAAAATTTCCACTGTGTTATCTATTACATTATCTAATTTCATTTAAAAATGTATTTTCTTTTAAAATGTATACTGTAGCCAACGATATGCCAGCAGTCTCAGCAGTATTTTTCACACGGTCCGATTTAGTGGGATATTCATTTCTATGGCACATTTCTTAATTTGTAAATATTCACCACCATCCGCTTTTCAATGGCAGTCACAGGATTTTGCTTTTGCCGCTTCTTCTTTAGAGATGAAAAACGTTAGCCAGAACCGGCTACGACATCATCCATTTTAAATGTGCACCAACAAACAAAATATCTAAATAGATCAACAATTAATAACGAAATTGAACAAAAACGATAACAACAATCTTTAAATAAGCTAACAACAATATAAAACACAACCGACTCAACCGACAACAATATGAATTCGAATGATATGTGACAGTGACATTTTAAAATTGTGTGAGAACTCTGCCTCTTTAGGTTTTTTAATGTACAACCTTTCCATGAAAATTTGCAAACGCAATTTATTAAAATTCTTATCTTTTCATCTTAGAATATAAATTGTTGTGGGTAGAAATATAAAATAAATCAGTTGTCATCCAACCGTCGTTTTCTTACACAACATGGTGGCAGCGGTGGGATATTAAATTGTGTTTTCTCCAATATGCTCGGAAATGTTCGCATTAATGTAGCAAAAACGAAACGCGAAGTACCTTCTTATGTACCAGCTCAAATTAAAAAAAAAAGATTTTCATTATTGTACAGTTTTTGCGGCCGCGAAATTGTACTAAAATCCATTAATGTATTGTTTTTTACTTCTTAAAAACTACTTTTGGACTTTGAAAAAAATGCATACAGCCAAATTCTAAAGCCACGACCAAACGCCTGGTCTGGATAGAGCGAGAGACGGCGATCAAATCTATGGCCGTCTCGTTCTATCATGAGTTACAAACGCCTCGGTGTGTCAGGTCGTGTAGGTACGGTTTAATGAAACCATAGATATCGTTACTATTTTTTATGAACGACCATGCATTAAAAAAAAGTTTAGGCGGGAATCATAAGAGATTTTTTCTTTTCAATTGTTATTCAATTTGCAAGAAGAATTACTTAATCGATTGTAATAAATTTCTTGAAACTTCTAAATAAAAATGAGTTCAACTTCAAGTGACGAAGAAATGATAATCGGAACACCGCCGGAATTGCAGGAAGAAGCTAAATTAGTCAAAAATAACTTATTACCACCAAAATCAGCAGAAAAGTATCGGAAAGTATATGAAAATTTTATGGCTTGGAAAACCAAGAAAAATACGAATTCATTCTCGGAAAATGTGCTTTTAGCGTATTTTAACGAAATGTCTAAAGATAAAAAACCAAGTACGTTGTGGGCAATATATTCGATGCTGAAAAGTACTATTCAACTCGAACAAGACATAAATATTAAGAATTACAGCAATCTGACATCATTTTTAAAGCGGCAGTCGGCGGGCTTTAAAAGCAAAAAATCAAAGATTTTGACCGAAGAAAACATAAATACATATTTAAACGAAGCTCCAGATGACATGCACCTAGCAAATAAGGTAGGTGATTTTTTTTGCTGTTTTTTCTATTTATTATAATTATATCTTCATTTGTTATTTGATACCTAAGTGAAAATGTACTTCAAATTATGATATTTGGTTTGTATTCGTTGCAGGTGGCGCTTATTTTTGGTGTAAATGGCGCATGTCGAATGATAGAAATCACAAATTTGACTACAAATGATGTGACGTGTCATGACGATATAATGTTAGTTACGCTACGTGACACAAAGACGAAAATCGACCGCAAGTTTGTTATCAGTCAAGAGTTCGTGCCCCTAGTGAAAAAATATCAAGCGCTACGTCCGAGTTCAATAAAATCCGACAGATTTTTTGTTAACTATAGAAATGGGAAGTGCACAAACCAAGTCATCGGTAGACATAAGTTGGCGTCAATTCCGATGCTAATAGCAAAATATTTAAGTTTACCTGACAGTGATTGTTATACCGGGCATTGTTTCCGTAGAACCTCCGCTACTTTGTTAGCCGATTCGGGGGCGAATATAACAACTCTTAAAAGACACGGAGGCTGGAAGTCTACTGTTGTAGCTGAGAGTTATATAGAAGATTCGGTGCAAAACAAAATCGACATATGTAAAAAAATAAACAAAACTATCAAGCTTCAACAGTCAGACTCCCAGCCTTCTACATCAAAAAATATACCCACAGTTGACCACTCCCAAGTTTTAGACCAAAGCAACTCAAACACAAATCAAACGTTTAATATTACCAACACTCCAACTTCAGAAAACATACAACAAACCAATATAACAGTGCCCGGTAAAACAATCACTTTAAACATTTCTAACTGCCCGAATATGAGCAATGTATTTAATTTCAACTAAAGCTGATAATTGCATAAAATATTCTGTATTTAAATTTTAACTGTTGTGTGTTTTTTTCGTAATAAAATGAAATAAAAATATTTTGTTTTATTTCCTTGCATGTTTGGAGAAAAGTCCTATATGTGCCTCGGACGGAAATAGAATTTCGTGGATTCGTATGTAATTGTCGGCCTCAGCTTCGCTTCGTCCGACAAAAAATACTCATCCACGAAATTCGCTTTCCCGGCCTCTGCAATAATGTACTATTAATTCGAGTTAACCCATCGTTTTCGGTGTGTTTTAGTGAAAACGACAGTGTGTCTATCGGTGTTTATTTTGTGATAATAAAAATTACCATGGAGCACGCGAGACCACCGTCGGAACTGAGTTTGGATGGCAGCCCCGTCAGCCGGGCTGACGCATGGCGGAAATGGAAAGATCAGTTTATTTTATTCCTAAAAGCATCTGGGGTGCATAAGGAAGAATCCGCGGTACAGTCTAGCTTACTCATCAATTTGATAGGGTCGGACGGCTTCGACGTTTACCAGACGTTACCGTTTGCAACCGAATCCGATCGAGAAGACGTGAACGCGGTACTAAAAAAATTTGATGAATACTTCGGTGTGAAATCAAATCTAACATTAGCGCGGTACAATTTTTTTACGAGGAGTCAGGAACAAGGAGAGACTATCGGTCAATATGTCGTGGCCTTGAAACTACTCAGCAAAAAGTGCGAGTTCGGGTCATTAGAAGATTCGCTTATTCGGGATCGTATAGTTTGCGGCATAAACAATGTAGTGGTGCGCGATAGACTGTTACGAATGGAGGAATTGAGTCTAGATAAGGCTATAAAAGTGTGCGAAGCCGACGAAGTCTCGGCTGACGGCAGCCGGTGCCTGGAGTCCCGCGCCGCGGGGCTGACGCGGGTGGACGCGGTGCGCGCTCGCCAGCACGGCGGGCGCGGAGGCCGGCGCGGGCGGGGCCGGGCCGCGGCCGCGGCCGCCGGGGGCGCCGCCACGCGCGCGACGAGGCCGCCGGCGCCCGCCAGTGCCGGGCCCAGCTATGAGAGTTGTCACGGTTGTGGTATGCAGTGCTCGCCAGGTACGTGTCCGGCTATGAATGTGAAGTGTTACGTGTGTCAAAATTATGGTCATTATGCGCGGCGGTGCAATGCGTCGCGAACCATTAAAAAAATGTACGATATTGAAGTTCATAATGAGAATGCGGACGATTATGAGGACGATTGTGAGTTATTTTATGTTTCTATGGTAGAAAATGCTTCGCTCGCGGAACGGTCCGTTAATGAAGACTGGTATGAGACTTTGACCCTTGACGGTGGTCATTCGGAACGTTTTAAGTTGGATACCGGGGCGGATATTGACGTACTGTCCTACGAGCGCAATAGCGTTTTAGGTTACAGTGATTCGATTATACAAACAAAACATAGCATGAGATTGCAATCCTATGGTGGTAACGTAATTCCTATAAAGGGAGTATGTTATTTAAATTGTTGGCATAAGAATAAAAAATATTGTTTAAAAATTGCCATAGCGAATATTCGATGTGAAAGCGTACTGGGCAAATATACTTGTAGGCAAATGGGATTGGTACATCGGGTCCATAATGTTAATTTAGACGAGTACGGCGATTTATTTGAGGGTTTGGGTTGTTTACCGGGCGAATATAGCATAATCGTCGACCCGAGCGTACCGCCGGTAGTGACCGCTCCGCGCAAAGTTCCGCTCGCGCTGCGCGACAAGTTGCTCGACGAGTTGAATCGAATGACGGACTTGGGAGTGATTAGGAAAGTCATCCTACGCCTTGGGTTAATTCTATCGTATTAGCGGCGAAAAAAAATGGGAACCTTAGAGTATGCCTAGACCCGCGTCCATTAAATTGTGCCATTCGTCGTGCTCATTTTCAACTGCCGACAATTACGGAATTAACGTCAAAATTAAACGGTGCATGCTACTTTTCAGTGTTAGACGCAAATTCAGGGTTTTGGGCCGTAAAACTGGACGATGCCAGTGCTGATCTCTGCACGTTTAGTTCTCCCTTCGGTAGGTACCAGTTTACCAGATTACCGCTCGGGATTAACTGTGCTCCTGAAGTGTTCCATGCGAAAATAAAACAGCTGCTTGAGGATCTCGACGGGGTCGATTCTTTTATTGACGATATTATCTGCTGGGGTACAACGAAACAAGAACACGATGAGCGGTTGGTAGCATTATTACACAAGGCTCGGAGCATTAATTTGAAATTCAATAAAACTAAATGTAAAATATGCGTCGAAGAAGTGACGTATCTAGGTCATGTATTCAGTAAATATGGAATGAAACCGGACAGTAGTAAAGTTAAAGCAATTACTGAAATGCCGCCACCCAATGACAAGAAATCCCTAGAACGTTTTTTGGGGGCAACTAATTACTTGTCCAAATTCATTCCAAGCTATTCAGAACATACGAAGCCATTGACTAATCTATTAAAAAAAGATGTAGCTTGGATTTGGGATGCGGTACATCAGAATGCTCTTGATAAACTCAAGAAGCTCATAAGCGAGAGCCCAGTTTTAGCCCTGTATGACGTGCGACAGCCGGTGGTGCTGTCGGTGGACGCCAGCCGCGTCGCGCTGGGCGCGGTGCTGCTGCAGGGCGGGCGGCCCGTGGAGTACGCCTCGCGCATGCTCACGGATACACAAACCAGGTACGCTCAGGTCGAAAAAGAAATGTTAGCCATTGTGTTCGCTGCAGAAAAGTTTCGACAATACATTTACGGAAAAATAAATGTAGTGGTAGAAACAGATCACAAGCCCCTCGAAAGTATATTTAAAAAACCATTAGAGTCCGTCCCAGTACGTTTGCAACGAATGTTACTGCGCCTACAGGGCCTAGATTTGTTGGTTACATATAAACCAGGCAAATATATGTACTTGGCGGACACCTTGTCTCGCGCGTCTTTACCAGAAAGATATGATGATGCTGTGAGTAATGGAATAATGTATCAAGTTAATCTGTTAATGACTAATGTAAATATGTCAAAACATAAATTACAACTTGTTAAAGAGGAAACTTTGAAGGATTATAATTTAGTTACATTGTTGAATTATATAAATAATGGCTGGCCGGAAAATAAGTATGAAGTGCTTGAAAACCTGAAATGTTACTGGTCAATGAAGGATGAATTATTTGCGGTGGATGATATTATTTTTAAAAATAATTTAATTTTAATTCCGAGTTCAATGCGAGTTGAAATGCTCAGAGTAATCCACGACGGCCACCTTGGTATTGACCGTTGTAAAAGACGCGCTAGACAAGTGTTGTTTTGGCCTGGAATTAATAAAGAAATCGAAATGTATGTAAAATGCTGTAAAGTGTGCCAGGATCACTTAAATGCACCTACTAGGGAGCCTTTAATACCGGTAAAGGTACCCAATTTACCGTGGTCTCAAGTAGGTACAGATATATTCGAATACTTAAAAAAATATTATTTGATCGTTATTGATTACTACTCGGGATTTATCGAAGTTTCTAAATTAAATAATATAACAAGTATGTCGGTTATACAGGCTTTAAAAGAGAATTTTGCTAGGCATGGAATTCCAGAAAAAGTAATAAGTGATAATGGCACGCAATACACGTCAAGGGACTTCAAACGGTTTGCCGCAGATTGGGGCTTTGAACACACCACCACTTCGCCAAACTATGCCCAGGCGAATGGAAAGAGCGAGAGAGCTGTTCAAACCATAAAAAATATATTAAAAAAATCAATTCAAAGTAATTCGGATATTTACTTAAACTTACTTAGTTATCGCAACACACCACGGGAAAACCTGACTTCTCCTGCACAAATGCTGATGGGTCGTATGTTGAGGTGTCGGTTACCAGTTCACCCCGATCTGCTCCAACCCCAACCAGTGCCAGCCGATCATTATGATGTGATTGTTAATAACCAATTAAAAAGTAAGCGGTACTACGACCAACGATGTAAAACATTACCTACTTTGAATAAAGGTGATAAAGTCATTGTATTGGATAAAAACCATAGAATGAGAGGACAAATTGTATCAAAGACTGATTCACCCAGGTCGTATTTAGTAAAAATAACAGGGGCGTTTACAGACGAAATAGAAGGCACCTGATTAAATGTGAATCAATCAATGATAAAGTTAACAATGACGGGGAGGTTGAGGGTGATGTGGAACAAGATATTTCACTCGACATGGATAGCTTTTCATCAGCGGAATCAACTGATGATGGGGTCGTTGAGTCGCATTCCCCCATGATAACTATTAGAAAACGGGGTGAAATAACAAAATGATGATATGTTGTACTGCATCACTCTAAATAGCTATTTAGCTAAGTTATTTTTTTTCCCTTGTACGGAAAAAAAAATACTTGAAAATAATCTAGGTATAGCAAGTAGGTAATAGCAACAATATTGATAAGCTTAAACTCAATCTTTTGTTATCATCTTTTAAAATAAATTGCATTATGTTTACATGTCATTACCTAAACCTATGTACCTATAGGTACTTATTTATTAGGTTAAAAAATAAACATAGGTTTATTTGTTTGGGAGGATGTATGTAGGTATTGCAACATTAACTTAAATTATGTAATTTGGTGTTGGGTAAATATAGGTTCTATTCTTTTTAAGGGGAAGATGTTGTGGGTAGAAATATAAAATAAATCAGTTGTCATCCAACCGTCGTTTTCTTACACAACATAAATTAACTAACATTATGTTTCTTATCTGTTCACAACACTGAGTAATGTAAGTATTAATATAGCATGATAATAAATTCGTGATATTTAATAACTCGTATTCACTGTTCGATCCGCAGAATTTGCCTGTAAAAAAAACCTTATATCTCGTTCTGCAAAGGTCTTTCTAATGCTAAAAAAAACGAAGTATATGTATGAGTACTATTTTATTACGTTTTTTTTTTTTTTATCGAGGAGGAGGAAATCCTTATTGGATACCACCAGGCCGGCCCTGGTGGCATGCCCGACTCGACTGAGAATGGCAGACCGCGCGAAGATGGAATGCCATCCCCACTCGTCTACGGACTAAAACCATCCCCCCTAGGGATAAGGACAGGTTTGTTGAAGGGTCGGCGCTATTGGTGTACGCCTTCCGTTCAACATTATGGGTTGGCGGGAAAGGATTAAATGTTCAAGGAATGATAGGATGTGATAGGAACTGAGGTTAGTGATTGATGTTGTGTAGTTAATGTAAGGGCGTATGATGTCGCCGGCTCAGGATTGAGAGGAGTTGATTTTTAAGCAAATCTGTCTGCTGGCTGGTCTACAGTATTAGCTAAACCTGTTGTTGCCCAGCCAGCACACAGGACACAATAAAATATATACAACAGTGAAAAATATATACATTAGTAATAAACAGTTTACAATGAGGAAATTAGGTAACTAAGACTCCAAACAATAATTAATTGCAAAATTTAAAGCTGCTATGATTGGCTAGTGCAATACAAAATCTTAATGCAGCTAATGGTTGGATAGTGCAACTTAGGTACCATTGAAGTCTTTGAGCCTAGTGATTATGTTTTTTAATAGAGAGTGGAAGCTCTCCGCCAAGGACTCAGTATTTGCAATTTTCGTAAAATCTTGCGGGTCAACTCTTAAGTTCTGGGACATCATTTCGAAGTTCCATCTGTGGTTCGAGAACCTGGGACAGTTAAAAATTAAATGTGAAAACGATTGTGAGATTTGGGCGTTAAGGTCGCATGGGCAGAAGTCGTCTTATGTGATTTTGAACCTGTGCAGATACTCTTTAAGAAAACCATGGTTACTCAGATACTGGGTGGTATAGAAAGTAGGATGGTACTTATTAACATACTGCTTAACACTTTCAAAAGAGGGAAGAATAGTTTTTGTGTATAGACAGTTACTTGGTTCGTCGTATAGTTGTTGTTCAGCAAGCGCAATTGCTTTTCGATTTTGAAGCTTAATGTAGCTAATAGGTATAGAGCTGAAGTCCGGAGTTTTATGTAGATTGGCTGCCGCCTTGGCGGCCGCATCCGCCATTTCGTTGCCGGGTATACCGCAGTGGGCCTTGCTCCAGAAGAAGTGAGTTTCAGTCTTTGTTTTATTGTAATGTATTAGGCGGTGTATGCCCACCACTAAACGGTTATAGTTGTTGGGGTCGGCAATTGCGGTTAGACCAGATTTGTTGTCTGAAAAGATCAGTAATTTGTTTGTTTGAGGAATTATTTGGTAACAGTATTTAAGAGATTCGTGGAAAGCAAATACTTCGGCCTGGTAAACAGAACAGCAACCATGTAATTTCAATTTCTTTATTATTGTGTCACCGCTGGGCTTGATAATAACGAAAGCCGCCCCGACTTTGCCATTGTGACGGCTCCCATCGGTATACACTCTCCATGCATTGTGATTCTCTCTAGAAAATACCAGTGTTGCGTGCTCGTTGCGATCATTAATGTCTGTGTGCACGATGGAAGCTCTGTCAGCGGGGTGCAGCAGCGAGGATGGTGAGGCAGGTTTTTCAATGTGGAGGTCTGTTGGTAGAGTGGAAGTGTGCCCCTGGGATCGTGCGTTTTCCAATTCAGCTACGCTTTTTATTTTGTCGGGCAGGGGAGAGAGTCTTGCTAGCGTGATAGATAGCGCTGTGTTGAGCGTTTTAAATCCTCTCGCAATTTTGATGGCGCAGAGCCTTTGTAGTGCCAACAATTTTCTGTTAACGCATTTGTATTGAAGTGCGCTGGCCCATATGGATGCTGAATGTGTAATAATAGGTTCCATAACATGTTGATAAATAGTTCTAATATTTTCAGGATGTACACCCCAAGTGGGTCTTATGAAATTTTTAAGTTTATTGTAAATTGTTGTGTTGTTGTTTTTAGCCTTTTCAGTAATATAGTCTACATGTTTAATGAATTTTAATTTACTGTCTATAATGACGCCTAAATATTTAATATGACTCACAAATGGTACGGGAATGTCTTCGGAAGTAATGGTAATTCTATAAGTTTTGTTGGTGAAGGCTATTGCTTGGGTTTTGTCTCGACCAAACTCGAGCTTTACGCTGTGTCCCCAATCACTAATCAGTTTGATTGCATTATTAGTGATGTTTTGCAGTTCATCCGTGGTTTTGGCATGACATATTAATAGAACATCATCTGCATAGGCCTGAAGATGACAGCCAGGAGGCATGGCGGTTTCCAGCAGCTCGTCTAGTATCAGATTTCACTGTATCGGACCGACCACTGATCCCTGGATACAACCTCTAGTCATCCGTTTCTCTGTGTAGAGGTCGGCGAATCCCACTCGGACGATTCGGTTGGTAACATAGCTGTTCAGAATGCGATATATGTTTTTGGGACAGTTGTTATTTTTTAGTCTACGAAAGATAGCCGGCCACCAGGCGTTGTCGAAAGCGGCTTTTATATCTAACGATACTGCAAGAGTATGTTCGCCTCGGCTTTTGGCATTCTCAACAACGCTGAGAGCATCCTTAATGGCAGCTGTGGTGTTGGTTTGTAGTCGAAATCCGTACTGTTTATGGACGATCTTACCATTGCAATACATGTGGTATGTGAGTCTGTTCACTATGAGTTTCTCTAGAAGTTTGCCGAAGACGTTGACTAGTCCGATAGGACGGTAGGAGGATGCCTTGTTGTAGTCCGGCCTGTTTGGTTTGGGAATGATCTTGGTAATGGTTATTTTCCAAGCGTCTGGAAAATATTGCAATTGGAGGCATCGATTCATGATAGCGGTAATTGTTTCTGGGGAAATTTTGGTAATTTGCAAGCAAATGTCAGCGGTAAGATGGTCATTTCCGGGGGCTTTTTTGTGGCCGATTGTTTGCAAGGTTTCGATGACTTCTGTAACTGTGAACGGAGGCTCGTCTGCCTGTTCAGGGGGGACGCTCATTTGTTCCCTGATTAAGGCCTGTTGCACTGTGTCGCTGTTCTGGTTGTCATCCGGGTAGAATATTTTTAATAAGGCGTCGGCCGTGTCTTGACTGTCAGCCGTCTGACGTCCGTCAGGGAGGGAGAGGGTTGCAGGTGGTTGTGGAGTTGGTCTAGAGCGTATAATACGGTTGTGACAGCCCAAACATCCTCCTTTCCCTGTCTTTCGCAGAAGTTCTTGAAGGAGTCGGTTGAGGCGGAGCAGCAGGCATTTGCATATTTCCTACGAAGCTCATCGCGCTCCGTCAGGATCTCCGCTATAGGTAATTTTCGACGTACCGCTTTGCTGAGCTTGTGGTGATTTCTGACAACCGCGGCCTTCTGCAATTCGAGGTCGTCGTTCCACCAAGGCGGGCGGTTCGGAAGACGTTTAGAGCGTGGCAGTAGGTCATCGCAAGTTTTCGTGATATCTGAGGTGAGATAAAGTATGATGGAATCTAGTTCTACTTCGTTGGAGGATAGGATGTCATTTACAGAAGGCATTTTGTCGGTAAGAGCTTCCTCGATTCTGTCGGTTATCTCGTACCATTTTATACCCGTAGTGTTGTAGCGGAATGTAGACAATTTGATTTTTTGGCGAAACTGCGCAGGCTTGTGTGAATCGGTCGAGATTGTAAAAGTAATTGCATGATGGTCAGATGATGGGCAGATAGTTGTGTCGACCTTCCAATCAATGACCTCGGTAGGGGAGCGTCCGCAGCGTATAAAATCGTCGTGAAGGGTAAGGTCTACAATAGAACTGCGTAGTTTGCCATTAGTGACGGTTTCAAAGGCCCACCTTTTATGGTACCAGTGTTGCATACTGTCAGGTCGTAATTGATTATAATGTCTGCTACTTGATTGCCCCTTCTGTTGCTGGTGGGGCTCCCCCATAAGCCGTGCCATTAAATTTTAATGCCGTTAAATTTTATTACGTTAGAAAGAAAGAAAACTTACAATTACCATAAATAGCAACATATTATGTAAAAACAAATTGCGCTAAATGGGCTGCACTCAGCTTTGGTGTGACAAAATGAGCCACAGGGCTACAGGGCACATTCCGCGACGCCGATTTTCAGTGCAACCCAACATATGGCCTAGACTAGCTAGGTGGCGCTACAACTATACATACAATTGTGAAAGTTTTATTTTTGGAAAGTTATATTTCGAGATCAACGGCTGCTTAGTTGATTTATGATTATATTTTAACGAAATAATCAAGGATTACTGATTTTTTTTGTTAAAATATGAATATGCTTTGTTTGATTTTACCCCGTTGCTAAATACATAAAACCTTAAATACATATAGCTTCTCTATGATTGTTGCTCGTGTCTATGGTTTTACGTCATTATTAATTTGTCCGCATGGATCTATATTATCAAACCGAAATTATACTTCGTTTTTTTAGCATTAGAAAGACCTTTGCAGAACGAGATATAAGGTTTTTTTTACAGGCAAATTCTGCGGATCGAACAGTGAATACGAGTTATTAAATATCACGAATTTATTATCATGCTATATTAATACATACATTACTCAGTGTTGTGAACAGATAAGAAACATAATGTTAGTTAATTTATATTCTAAGATGAAAAGATAAGAATTTTAATAAATTGCGTTTGCAAATTTTCATGGAAAGGTTGTACATTAAAAAACCTAAAGAGGCAGAGTTCTCACACAATTTTAAAATGTCACTGTCACATATCATTCGAATTCATATTGTTGTCGGTTGAGTCGGTTGTGTTTTATATTGTTGTTAGCTTATTTAAAGATTGTTGTTATCGTTTTTGTTCAATTTCGTTATTAATTGTTGATCTATTTAGATATTTTGTTTGTTGGTGCACATTTAAAATGGATGATGTCGTAGCGGTTCCGGCTAACGTTTTTCATCTCTAAAGAAGAAGCGGCAAAAGCAAAATCCTGTGACTGCCATTGAAAAGCGGATGGTGGTGAATATTTACAAATTAAGAAATGTGCCATAGAAAGGAATATCCCACTAAATCGGACCGTGTGAAAAATACTGCTGAGACTGCTGGCATATCGTTGGCTACAGTATACATTTTAAAAGAAAATACATTTTTAAATGAAATTAGATAATGTAATAGATAACACAGTGGAAAATTTTATTATAAACGTTGGTGGTTTCGAGTCCTCGGACTCTTCCACTGACAGTGAATAAAACTATGTAAGTCATCCCAGTTTTATTTTCTAATTTGTTACCAAATTCAAACTACATTAGAGCGTCCCAGATTAAAGCAGCCTATAATGGCGACAAATACTAAACGACGTTGCCGATGGGTAGGGTTGCTTAGTATTGTTATCTGCTCAGTCTTTATGACACCGTGTTCCGCTTTTATACCTATAGTTTTAATCCTTAAATGCATGACTTTTAAAAGCATTGGGAGTGCATAATGTAAGCTAGATTAAATATGCAAATATTGTTAAACTTTAGACTTAACTTCATAAAATTCAGTAAATGTAAAATAGGTACGATATGAGTTACAAATAAAAAAAAAATACTTAGTTAAAAACTGCCAAACACTAAACGAAAAACTTTCAATATTTATTTTTTTTCTAAATTGCCGCCATCTTGCTTATAAAACACTTAAAACTTTTTTAAATACAGTTTTGCCATCAAATTAATAGTAAATGTGAAAACTATGCGTTCAGCTATCGGTAAATATCAAATGATATGTATTTGTATGTACATAAGTTCCGAGAAATTCAGTGGTATCGGCCTAAATCGAAGAAGGAAGGTTTACGACTACTGCTTCTTTGTTCACCTGTTTGACAGATAATTCTAATCTTAAATAAAACGAAGTATAGAAAGGGATTTGAAAGTACTGTTGACACCACAAATGGAACAACATTTACCAAGAAAAGAGTTGTTTATAGATGCAGGGAGTGATTAATTATCTATTGTATATAAGTCTCTGCACTTAAATTATGAATATATTATATCCTAGATTGACATATACACTGTTGTGTCAACAGTACTTTCGATTCCCATTCTAATCGCGGTTTGATAATACCTATACACAGCTTTAGGTAGAGCTCCGAGTTTGTCCGTCCGTCAGTGGTGTTTGACAAAACAAATATTATTATGCGGTTTCAATCTATTTTGATTAGAAAACTCTGGAATTACTGTAAAATGAAAGGGTACGGAAAATATTTCAATACCACAAAATTTCAAATACATCAATCCATAAAATAAAATTGAAAATGCCAGAAAAGGAAAAAAATGAGGGAAAAAAAGAAATGGCGCTTTATCAAATTTTAAGAACTATCTTGACACGTTTCTCGAATACAACGCACGTATCGAAAGAAAAAACTATTCAAATCTATTGTCCAGGCATGACAATAGAACAAGAGCATAACATTTATCGTTTTCGTTTTGTATTTAATTCACAATCAGCTAAAGAAATTTTCATAAAATTTTTCAATTCTCGCTTTCGGTAATCTTCGGCAAACATTTGGCAACTCTCGGTTCGTTCGAGACGAAAGTTCATTAGGTATTTATGTTTTTGTTATATTGGTACAACTGCAATTATATCGGTGTTTATGTTTAATTAATTTGAAGTGAAAAAAAAACACATTTCGTTGTCGTTGTATCGGAAAGTGCTGTCAACTACACCTAGTCTGCCTGCGACCACGGGTGTAACGTCATGCCCGAAACGTGAGGATATAATTAAACGTAAGTTTAAGCGCTTAAGACCCGTCTGTCTTTAAAATATGAGTGATAATCGTAAAAGTTTAAATCAACAAACTGGCTGTTTTTGTTTAAATTTTTCAAGTCGTCAGTGTCACTCTGTATCCTATTCCTTGCCTTTCAGCACACGAGTGAATAATATATTTTTAGGAATTATTTAATATGTTGCTTTTATTTACCCACTTGGAAATCTCCAACACTTTGTTTAATCTGCAAATAGTATATGACTGTTTGTATGTGTACAGACAGAGGACCCTAAACAGCAGGATGCGATAGAGCCTGTTACAAAACAAGTGTTGCTTGAAGATTGAGACCTAAGCTCTCCCAAACATGTCGGGCGTGGTGACTACAAAAGTGAGTAAAAAATGATTGTCAGTGCGACGGATCCGGTATGGTGTATTCGTTCCGGGCATCCGTATCTAGGGGAAACGATCACGTAAATGTAAACGTAAATATTTTTTATTGCACGTAACCCTTACTGTCACAGTGAATCATCGCCAAAACTGGCAGATTTATATAAGTTTGGTTTTAGATTTTAAACAATTTTTTTTTAAAAGACTCATTTTGTTTTATTTGTTTGTGTTTCTGTTTCATGTTAATGAGTAGATGTCATCAAATAAATTGATGCATCAACAACTAATGAAATATAACGAATTATTAATTTGTCTTAATGTCTGTTACCTTTTTTGGGCTAAAAAAGCAAACTTCTAGCCAGATTTTTATTTTGGTTTTATCCTAATCTTTCTGCTCGCGCCCTTTTCGTTCATGATCATCATCATTCACATTCACGGATCCGCTCTCCCTTTAATCACATTAAACCTCATTGTTCTTCATGTCATCCGACCTTTTCGCCAGCCGAATACAAAATTGAAAGAAGAACATAATGTGACTTGAACGTTGGTTGTCAAATAAAAATATATATCTAAAATTTTAATCCCGCAAAAATAAATTAATATAAAGAGAGTGAAAATTTGTGCACCACTCTAGCAAGGAGAAGGAGAGAACCGGCGGCCGCCGGATACCTGCTTTAATCATCGAGTTCAGGTATTTCGGTTCGCTTCATTACGTCCACAACATGTTGTTTTTAAATTTCTTACGTTTTTTGTTAAAATCATATAGGTCCTTTGGCAGAGCTCCCATTTCTGGTCCTTCGAACCGGATTCTCCTTTTCCATACATTCATTGCCAAATTTATCTCTCCCCGCACCGCCCTTATAAATTAATTGCCTTAATCTTACTATTTAACCGCTCCCGCAATTTAGCTAAACATTTATAAGAGTATTTCTATTCGTAGGAATTTATTATTTGTCCGCATAAAATAATTTGAGTTAACCCGTTTTCCGTCATGGCGTCGGGTTTAAAAATGCCACGATTGTTGATTGTTGACACGATTGAGGAAATTCGCACAGAGTTCAAAGAGCTGGTGAAGGAGCATAACCACACGATGTTACGGGCTTAAACTGGTTCCGTACCCAGCCGATCATCGCCTTTGAAGAGATATACAGTCGCATAAGGAGGGTGATCAAGCGGCTTCTACCAGCCGCCCCGCCGCCGGCCTTTTCGCCGTCTTCTACAGTGGAGAGAGCTAGATCTTCTTTACCAACGATGGAACTGGTAGCGTTCGATGGAGACGTACGTAACTGGCCGTTATTTTACGCCAGTTTTAAGTCTACCGTACATGATAATCTGTTGCTTACCGACGAAGAAAAACTGTAGGTATACTATCTTATTGGGAAATTGTCACCAAAAGCACAAGCTGTCTACTCGGGTATTATTCCGACGCTGATCATTGTCAACTGATTCTTGATAGTCTAATTGACAGATTTCATGACAAGCGTACTCTCGCCTCGACTTACATAGATCAAATGCTTACTTTAATGATTAACGGACCCGCTTCCTCGTTTAAAGGGTTTAGCAGCCTTACCGAACAAGAGGTGCCTTTCCCCACGGATGAGGTCAATATTTTAGGTGGTGTACTAGCAGGACCTAAGAATACTCCATGCTTAATATCAGCTCTAGATCTTCTTTTGTTTCAGAGTTATTCAAGATAATGTAAAATATACAGGGTGCCGTTGAAAGTGGCATATTTCGTAAACTGTTCAAGTTAGATCAACCAAACAAAATTGTGTTTGATAACAATAAAATAAACTACAAAACGCATATTTTTAACCTGCATCTTGTCCTTATTTTTCATAATAAAAAAAGGTTTCTTGTTTTTTTTTCCATATTTTTTTTTATTTCACGCGGAGGTACACCTACAAAAAAAATATGCATACATAGCCACTAATGTCCACTGTATACATAAATAAAAATATTTCCGTAAATCATCGTGCGTCATGCTAAAAAAAAAATTTTTTTAGAAGTAGTCGTTACTGGCATACAAATAAAGTACCAGTGCAGTGTGAACATAAGTTAGTGTGTAGGTATACAATCTCTCGACACTTACCGCACAAACTATCATTGACGTAAATTGACTTATACCAAAAAAGTTAAATCGGTGTAATACAAAAAAAAAATTTTTTTTTGCTAAACCAGTTAAAAAACCATGACTTCAAAAAAACTTTTTAGCTCATTTAGTTTTATGTCCACTGAACTACCAATATGTTTAATCATTAATAAGGTACAATGTTGTGATACCTAGATACATCACTCATAGGTCGTAACTTTAACATACTGTTTCTCCTTAATGGATAACTTTAAAACACTGGGACCTTTTGCGAATAACTAGAGGCAGTCAGAGGAGTCTTCCATTTGATTTTTTGCTCCTGTTAGAGGCCACACCCTGTATAAATCAGCCTCTTGTCCAGTTTGTATGCATTTTCTCTTTTTTTCCACATATATTTTTTAACGTTTTTTCACAAGACTTACACTTAATTTTTTCCATTTTCCTACAGAAAATGCAACAAATCAAATGTAGAAAACAATACTATGTGTCAAATGTTTATCTCTCTTTTATAAAGCAAATGTACTAATAAGTCAATTTACGTCAATGATATTTTGTGCGGTAAGTGTCGAGAGATTGTATACCTACACACTAACTTATGTTCACACTGCACTGGTACTTTATTTGTATGCCAGTAACGACTACTTCTGAAAAAAATTTTTTTTTGGCATGACGCACGATGATTTACGGAAATATTTTTATTTATGTATACAGTGGACATTAGTGGCTATGTATGCATATTTTTTTTGTAGGTGTACCTCCGCGTGAAATAAAAAAAAATATGGAAAAAAAAACAAGAAACCTTTTTTTATTATGAAAAATAAGGACAAGATGCAGGTTACAAATATGCATTTTGTAGTTTATTTTATTGTTATCAAACACAATTTTGTTTGGTTGATCTAACTTGAACAGTTTACGAAATATGCCACTTTCAACGGCACCCTCTATATTTTACATTATCTTGAATAACTCTGAAACAAAAGAAGATCTAGAGCTGATATTAAGCATGGAGTATTCTTAGGTCCTGCTAGTACACCACCTAAAATATTGACCTCATCCGTGGGGAAAGGCACCACTTGTTCGGTAAGGCTGCTAAACCCTTTCAAACGTTTATTGACAAGTTTGTCACTACCGCGAATGCCCTTTAATCATTGAAGCTCGATGATTTACGTGATTTTATGCTATTTTATATAGCTTTGAAGAAATTGGACCAGGAAACTGTGCGAGCGTTTGAAATGTTGCATCGAAATAAGAAAATTCCGGCTTTCAGCGATCTTGCAGCGTGAAAAATCTGCCAAGACTCTAGCAGCTATCGTACCAAAACGTCAAATGCCTCCATGAGTGACGTAGCTAAGTCGACTTCGTCTTCGGAAAAGACGTCTTGTAATACGTCTACTGTGACGCAAGTACTCACGGCTTCAAACAAGGTGTCAAAACAGATCGTTCTGGGTACGGCGTTTGATACAGTGATGCTGGCTACCGCCACCGTTTATATTTATGATAATGTAGGTGGAAGACATACTGTCAAATGTTTGCTTGATACTGCATTGCAAAGTAATTTCATCACCCAAGAGTGTGGTAAGCGCGTAGGGTTGAATTATGAGAAAAAGTTGTCGACTGTACGGGGCATTGGAAACGTTGAAAAACCCAGCACTGGTACTGTAACATTCAACATATTTTCACGATTCAACGAGAACATCGACTTTGTCGTTCCAGGTCTTGTAGTAGATCGCATTACCGATGAATTGCCCTCAGTGTTTGTGGACGTGTCAGCTCTCTCACATATTCAGGGGCTTCCGCTGGCTGACGATACGTTCGACACGCCAGCCAAAGTTGATGTGCTTCTAGGTTAGTGACCCTGCCTACGAAGCTGGAGGTTCCGGGTTCGAATCCCGGCGAAGGCATTATTTGTGTATTTATTTATCACAAATATTTGTTCCTTGGTCATGGCTGTCTATGTATTTAACTATCTATATGTATATATCTATTATATATATCGTCGCCTGGTACCCACATCACAAGCCTTAATTGAGCTTACCGTGGGACTAGGTCGATGTGTGTAAAGATGTCCAAAAATATTTATTTATTTATTTATTTATTTACTGCTGCCGCACTTTGTTCGAGGTGACGTGGACGATATACCGCCCGCCATACAGACGGTCTTGGTATATATTATAATGGGTTCAGTCCCTGCTTCGCAAGTTCAGCGTAATTATACATTGGCTTGTTGTGCCCTCGTCAAGGACCCCATGGACCACCTCCTCAAAAGGTTCTGGGAACTTGAGGAAGTGTCCTCTCCGCCCGCTCAAAGTCAAGATGACCTTGAATGCGAGAATTACTTTCGCGCTACTACTACACGCGATGCTAGTGTAGTGTAGATACACAGAATAGATGCGCTACCATTCCGAGATGACGTATTCAAACTCGGAGAGTCGCACTCTTCGGCTAAGAGACGCTTTCTTTGTCTTGAACGGAAGTTAGAAACATCGAGTACATTACGTACCGCCTACGACGATATCATTCGTGAATACGTCTGTAAGGGTTATATATCGGAGGTAATAGACTCAATGAACGCCTCTCCTGCTGTCGCTTACGTAATACCACACCACGCTGTGGTGCGCGAAGAGAAAACTACGACAAAGGTTCGTATGGTACTGGACTCGAGCAGCAAGATAAGTACAGGCTTATCCCTAAACGATGTTTGCACTCTGGTCCCAATATACAGGGGGATCTGTTATCGATCATCCTGAACTTTCGCTTATTCAAAATTGCGCTTTCGGCTGATTGCCGTCAAATGTTTTTACAGATTGGCATTCGTCAGGCGGATTGCCAGTTTCAAAGAATCTTATAAAGATCCCATTACTACTTACGAATTCAAGGAGCATTCCATGAAAACATGTAAGCGACACTGTCTTTTCAATACTTTTGGGAAATTAAATTAGTAAGCTGAGTTACGGCATAATAATAACCAGTGGTCGGATATCCCGGTGCAACACCAGGGGATACCAAGTAGAAAAGTTAATATGGATATGACCTAAATTCCCGGGTTAAGTTTGAAAAAAAAATATAGATCTGATAGGTATACTTAAAAAGGCAGCTCAAATTGCGAACATAAACGAAATCTTTGGGCGTTTTCACAAACCGTTAAACAAAACAGTTTTTTTTAATTCGGACAAGTTTGGGCTTGTTCGACTCAGGATCACGAGCTCTTTTAATTCTGATAGGTGAAAATAACTGTCCCACAATTTTCGTACATTTTTAATTTCTTCCATTACACTATCGCTATACAAAGTCTATAAAAATGATAGTGTAATGGAAAAAAAACATTTTTGGACACTTTTTTCTCCTAGTAGGATTGAAAGAGCTCGTGATCCTAAGTCGAACAAGCCCAAACTTGTTCGAATTAAAAAAAAGTGCTTTGAACAACGGTTTATGAAAACGCCCCTTTACAAAAGTATTGAATATTACCTTAATTTATTATATTATAAGTCTCTACTTTGTTTTTGGTAGGTGTCCATGTTTTTAAACACATATAACGGGGTTAATCAACACTAAAATAGGTTGTATATCATTCTTTATCATAATGTTACTGGCCAATGATGCAAAGCAAGAAAACAAATAAGTACTAGTGAATTGTCATAATGACTGAACTGAACGTTACGTACGATTCCGACGTAGTGATCTTTAGTTGTTAGCTAATTAGAATAATTTATATTGTTTTGTGGACTCGGTTGTCGGCTATTTGTATCACGACCAACACTAACTGGACTCGCGATTTTGCAAATGACTAGACTGCTCTTGTGACTTGCAACATGCCTCGACCTCGCTTCAAAGCTAAGGATGCTACAGTCGCAAATTGGATTGAACCCTATCCTAACTTGGCTTATGACTCGACTGGCGGCTGTACAGCGTGTGTATTTGATACGGGCGAATATTTTAGTGGCGATTACTATCGGACCTAGGGAACCTATTTACATAAATTTATTTTAGAAATTAAGGTATTTTTTTATTTCATACAAAATAATTGAGCCCGCAATGTATTGCATCCACTGGTAGCCACATTACTTAAAGTAGACAAGTATCGAAACGTCATACGAGTCTCATGTCAGTTGGCCGGCATACATTGCTGCTGGGTTGCACTTTAGAAAAATCATTACACCTAATCAACAACAAAATTTAACGAAATGGTTATCTTATACGACTCGTAGGATCAGATATTATAGCTGGGTTAATTATTCGCCCGTATCAAATACCCACGCTGTATACACTGTACCAAATGTAAAATTAACATAGGATGTAGGAAAAGTACAGTAAAAAAACACATTAAAGGAGTTGTGCATAAAGGATCACGGAATGAACGCCGTGATTTTTACTATGATTTGATCCAATTCCTCATTCTGTGTAACAGTCCATGGCTTCAAATAGAGAATCCAGCATTCAAAAGTTTTTTTCAAAAGTACTTATGCTGCAATTGTGCTAATGTGCGTACTCTTTATTTACCTAGTGAATCAACACTCAGAAAACACTACCTGGAAAAGTTTTACCAAGATAAAATAACTGCTATACACGGCGAGATAGCTGACGAAAAAGTATGGATATCCCTTGATGAGACCACGGATTTTCTTGGAAGATATGTAGTACATTTTTTAGTAAAGTCTCTTAACACGAGTGTTTCGAAAAAGACATACTTGATTGCATGTAAAATGCTACAGGAAGTATATGGAGAAAGTATTGCAGAGTTTGTTGTACAAAAAACTTGTGGGGCCAATCATACGTATACGCAACGAAAGTTGAAAATGTTCTTATAATGTGTTCGGACAGTGTTGCATACATGTTAAAGGCGGGGCGAATTTTGAAAAAAACTTATCCAAAAATGAAGCATGTTACCTGCTTAGCCCACGCTCTTCACCGGGTTGCAGAAAATATTCGATCACAATATCCAGATGTCTTATCCGTGCGGTGACGGAGTAAGAATACAAAAATCACCGCCCCTCTCTTCCCGTGGGTGTCGTAGGAGTCGACTAAGGGAAATACTGAGTATCCAGCTTCTCAGCCGGTGGTAGGGTATTTTTACTAGTACCCGCCTGGTTGGCTACCACCGTACATTCGGTGTAAACGCCCGTGAAATGACTTACCTTCGTGTTTGCCGTGTTTCGGGGTCAGCCGGTGTATTTACCAGCATCTAGCGGGCCAGCAAGGCAGTGGCAACTAACAGGTTACTGATTGTCTCCTGTTCGTTGCCGCCGCGATTTGGGCTCTACTTTTCACTTACGATCAGGTGGAGTGGAGCCACTTTGTTGTGCCAACGTTATTTTTATTGGGTCGGCAACGCGCATGTGACACCCTGAGGTTGCAGGCGCCCATAGGCTACGGTGACTGCTTTCCATCAGGCGGGCCGTATGCTTGTTTGCCACCGACGTGGTATAAAAAAAAAAAAATGTCGACATGTTGATCAGTAACATAAAAAAAATATTCTTGAAGTCTCCAGTAGGGTAAAAATACTCACAGAAAAATACCCAAACCTGCCTTTACCCCCCAGCAGATCACAAGATGGGGCACTTGGCTTTCAGCCGTTTCGTATTATGTGAAATATTTTAAAGAGATTAATGACGTCGTGCGTAGTTTGAAATCCTCGGAAGCAGTTTCAATTAAAAAAGCTAAATGTATTTTACAGATGCCAAACATTCAACGAGATCTTTGTTTTATAAATGAAAACTTTAAAATAATTGAAATTGCTTTAACCAGACTGGAGGGACGCAACATTACAATTGTTGAAGCCATAGAAATTTTCAATGAAGTTAGAACAATTGTAAACTGGAGTTCAAGTTTGGCTACACAGATTAAATTAGAAGCAGTAATGGCACGAAATCCAGATTTGGATGACATTAGAGAATACGCAGACCAAATTTCAAATAATACCGCATCTGATGAAGTGTCTCTTTACAAATTTGCTCCACTGACATCCGTAGAAGTGGAAAGGACTTTTTCGGCGTACAAATGGATTTTAGATGTGAAAAGGAATCGATTGAAAATAGAGAATCTAGAGAAAATAATGATATGCTATTTTAACTTTATAGAACCTAGTAAGCCATAATTATTTCATAAAATACATAATATTTACTCTAATGTGTCTGCATAGGTGTGTCAAGTCTTCATGCTTAAAAATGTTTGATTTTATGTTACATACACGCGGATGTTTAATCCGTAACCAGGTATATTTTAAATTAGTAATTGATGATCTCAGGAAGACCATGTACCGTTCAGTGGTTATTGGATACAATTTTTCTTTAACTTTAAATTAATAAAATTTTGAGGTATCTGCGGGAGACCTTACCTAAAATGTTTAATTTAGGCTGGGTATGGATATTGTTTTAATCCTGATCACGGATTAAAATAATCGTGTATTATATCGTGTATCGTGTTTTTAGATTACCGGTACCCAGAGTAAATACAGCTTTTGGTAGACGTTTCGGTAATGCTCTCGGCTTTTCAATTTATAATACCGTTATTTCCTATTTAAATGTATTGTTACATAGCTCCATTACTATTGCAAAGAAAATTTTATTCAACTGGCTCTCTTCACTTACATATATTGAAACCGAGGCTTTGTTAGTTACATTAGTTTAATTAAGATAGTTTCCATTCTGTAATCTGATAGTTTCAAATTATTATTTTTCCCCTTAATATTTCAAACGCGTAAATTTATTGTTATTTTCTTTACTTCACTTTGTTTTGTCTAAGTGCACGCAAGGCATGATATGTATTTTTTTTTCGGTCTCCCGCGGTACAGGCCTGGCCTAGTGTGGGGACCCCTGGTAACTCTGTATATAATTGTGTATCTCAAATGCGCATAATTTGCTCAGCCCTAAGTGATCTCTGTACATCCAATTCCTTTTATTTTTGTGCAATAAATGATTTTTTATCTTATCTTATCTATCTATCTATATGATATTTCTGTTTTTTTTTACGTTCGTAATTTTTAGAAGTGGAAACTATTGTGCCTTAGTAAAAAGCTTCTATTTTTAAAGCTAAACTCTTTTATTTAAGAATATTCATTCCGAAAGGCTATTTGGTACAGTCAAGTGCAAAAATAAGTATCGAAAGAATCCGTTCATAAATATGTTACTACGTTCTTATTACACAGAATTAGAGTGCACTGGGACATATTTTTGAACGTTTTTGTATACCCATTATTTTGTCTTCGACTGTACTAAGGTCAATATTAACAAAATTTATAACCTGTCTTTTAAAATAATTGTCGAAATCGCATAATAATAAACGCTTGTATGTACATGCACTTATTTTGCGTTACAAAATATTACTAAACTTTACTGGATGTAATTTTGTGGAATCCCGTGGTATATCCATACTAGTATAATGTTTGAGGTCATTCACCCCTTGTTGCACCGGGATATCCGACCACTGATAATAACATATCAAGGCTTTAAGATTGACAGTGTTTCCTAGCAGCTAGCATATTTTATTAGCTACCATAGCGAGTCGTAAGCGACAAAAAGTAGATGTTTTCATGGAATGCTCCTCAATCGTGTATGTTTTGGGACAAAGTCGAGCCCTTATCACGCACTCCGTGTCGTCCGTCAACTGATCGCAGACGAGGGACATAAATTCCCAGTTGCTGCATCAATCGCATCATCATGTACATATGGATGAAGTGTGTTTTAGCATCATGTCGGAAGAATGCCAGCTGCAGGATGAATCCGTTGCTATTGGTGCGTCTAAGGAACTAATTAACTTGTTCAAATGCGGTCAATTCGATCTTGTCAAATGGACATGTAATTCTGACGCCGTGCTACGCGAAATACCCGCTTCACATCGGGCCTCCGTAGACATTGAAATAGATCCCGGGGTATCTCAAAAGGTTCTCTAGGTTTATGCTGGAATAAATCGAGTGATTATTTTCACTTCAAAATCACGGCACCGGACGCCACGTGCACTAAAAGGACAATTTTATCCGCAGTCGTTCGTCTATGGGACAACGTGGGATAAGTAGCACCTGTTGTTTTGTATGCAAAACTCCTCATTCAGGAGCTTAGGTTGATAAAATGCGATTGGAAAGGATTTCCCCTAAGCCACATCGTGGAATTATGGGAACTATTTTGCTCTGAGTTACCAAAACTCAATCAAATCCAAATACCGCGCCATCTAGGAATAGTACAGGGCTGTACTGTCAACCTTTTAGGCTTCGGTGATGCCTCTGAACGCGCTTATGGAGGTGTCGTATACCTTCAAGTTTTAAAGGGGAACGAAGTGACAGTCCGATTAGTGTGTTCTAAGTCGAAGGTTGCGCCACTTAAGACGATCTCTGTGGTTAGGCTTGAACTGTGTGCTGCGGTTCTTCTGGCAAAACTCATGCGAAAGGTGCAAGATAATTTTGACCCACGTTATAAGATTAACAAGGTTTATGCCTTCATCGATTCAAAAGTCGCAATCTGCTGGATCCAGTCACCGCCGCACCGCTGGCAAACGTTTGTTGCTAACCGTGTAGTAAAAATTATAGAAGCTGTTCCAGCCAGTTGTTTCCATCACGTAGCTGGTTTAGGAAATCCCGCCGATTGCTTGTCTCGTGGATTGACACGTGCTAAACTGGTGGATCATCCATTGTGGTTCACGGGTCCAGCATGGACGTCCAAACATCCATCAGAGTGGCCGTTAGCAGAGCTCGATCACGAGTCCATCAGCGAAATGCCAGAGCAAAAGCCGATTGCACACGCCACAACTACAGTGGCAGAAGAGTCCACGCTCTATTCACTTGCACAGCGAATATCATCGTGGTCTCGATTATTGCGCATTGTATACGTGTTTCGTGTCATGAAACCGAAGCCGCGCTCTACGGCACTTACCCGGGCTGACCTGGAGTTCGCCGAGAGCAAAATAATGCTTGCGTTACAAGGAGTGCATTTCAGTGATGACATTGAAAAAATTAAGAACAAGGATCATTGTTCACCCGCCTTACAGAAGCTAAAACCGTTTTTCGATAAAGACGGTTTATTGCGCGTCGGAGGCCGATTGTACCTCGTGTGTTCATAAGTTTTGAGACGAATTTAAAAAGTTGAATTTGAAATAAGAACATGCCCGCAGCTTGCATCCAGTGTTTCAAATTTTGAATTTGGAACCTTTTAATTTTAAAAAGTATATTAAATTCGATTATTTGTCATTCTTTATCGAGATGGCGGGAAAGAAACAGTTACGGTCAACGGTGATTTCATTGTATGAAGCCGGTGCAAAACCTATGGAGATTTTCAATCAGATTAAAAGTATTGGAGCTAGTCGCAATTTTGTGTATAATACCTTGAAGAGGTACAAGGAGACCCAATCAATTGCTGATCGACCAAGAACCGGCCGTCCGCGATCGGTAAGGACTCCAACAAAAAATATTACATTGATCAGGGAACGACTCCGTCGTAATCTGTGCCGAACACAGAAGAAAATGGCTCTTCAAACAAATATTTCACGTATTTCGGTAAACAGAATTCTGAAATATGATCTTAAAGTAAAGGCCTACAGTCGGAGAAAAGTTCATTATTTAAATGAACGCCTTCGAAAAATGCGGCGTGTTCGATGTCGGATGCTGCTAAGGACACACGATCCTAAAAAAATTTTATTCACTGATGATAAAATATTTACAGTTGAAGAAAAATTTAACAGACAAAATAACAAAATCTATGCAAAAAGCTCGAAGGACATCCCGGCTAACGTGCGAAACGTCCAACGTATCCATCACCCTGCTAGCGTCATGGTATGGTGGGGCGTTTCATATGAAGGTGTTACTCAGCTACATTTCTGTCAACAGGGGATCAAAGTCAAGGCACAAAATTATCAGAATGACATATTAGAAAAAGTTGGAAAACCCTTATCTACCACCTTATTCACTGGAAAAGACTGGATTTTCCAACACGATTCTGCCCCGTCTCATAAAGCGAAATCTACCCAGAAGTGGCTAAACGACAATTTACCCAGCTTTATTAGGACTGACGAATGGCCTTCGTCAAGCCCCGATTTAAACCCGTTGGATTATGCTTTGTGGACAGAGTTGGAGCTAAGAGCATGCCGAAAAACACATCCGAACCTTAAGTCCCTAAAACGCACGCTAGTAAGAGAATCGAAATGAATCCGCATAGAAAAGGTGCGTGCCGCTATTGACGAGTGGCCAGCCCGCTTAAAGGCCTGTATAAAAAAAGAGGCGGTCATTTCAAGTAAATTTTATTTATTTATGAATTATTTATTGTATATCGATATGTTATATATCCTATGTTTGACATTATTACAATAAATTGTTTCAGTTTTTTATAGTGTCAGTTTTTTTCTCGTCTCAAAACTTATGATCACACGAGGTAAAATGCCGACTTAAAATATTCGCAAAAATATCCAATTGTACTTCCTAGACGTGATCATGTAGTTTGCATGCTGGTCCTGAGACTTTGATGTCTTTACTAAGACTTCATCATTGGATATTTTGAGCTCGCCGTGTCATTCGCGAACGTGTTTCCAAATGCAACACATGTTTCAGAGCGAAGCCACAGTCATCTTCCCCACTCATGGCGGATTTGCCGAGTTGTCGTGTGAATCAAGTTGATAAACCATTCACACACACGGGTTGTGATTACGCGGGTCCTATACAGTACACGCCTACTCGTAGCAGGGGAGTAAGAAGCCGCAAGGCTTGTAATTATGTATTTTTACATGTCTTACGACGCGCTGCCCTTATATAGAGTTAGCGACAGAATTGAATTGATTAAGCCGTGTGGTGACGGCAGTAAGAATACATTTGTCACCACCCCAACTCTTCCCGTGGGTGTCGTAGGAGTCGACTAAGGGACCAAAGTGTTACTGATCATACACTTGACCCGGGTATGTCTGAAAACTACGACCAAGGCCACCGGGGGATGGGCAGCAGCATCCCTAAAGTGCGGTGGAGAAACTGCGATCGCCAACCCGCATGTGGCGATTATGGCAAATACCCCCCAAAATGATAGCACAAAAAAGGCCGCGGCCCCGAGGTTCCGGCGACCCCCGGTGCCCTGGTTATGGTAGCGGCCAGGGTGCTAGCGGGGTCAGGGGTGCTAAGAATCTCCGGCAAAGATCCGGCTACCACCACCGACGACCTCTGGCCCTGGCAACGTACAACACACGTACACTGCGGACCGACGAAAAGTTAGTGGAACTGGAGGAAGGATTGAGCAAGTTGCGTTGGGACATTGTGGGATTGTCAGAAGTCCGAAGAGAGGGCGAGGACACGATAATCCTAAAGTCCGGCAACTTGCTCTATTTCCGGGAGGGCGACCAACAGTCCCAGGAAGGTGTCGGGTTCATCGTCCACAAGTCCCTCGTAAACAACGTGGTGAAGATCGAGTGTGTGTCGGCTAGGGTGGCGTACCTTATACTCAGAGTATCTGAGAGATACTCGCTGAAGGTCATACAGGTGTACGCGCCGACTTCGACACACTCCGACGACGAGGTGGAGGTTATGTATGATGATATCTCAAAAGCCATGCATAGCTCCAGAACCTATTTCACCGTTGTTATGGGGGACTTCAACGCGAAACTGGGCAAGAGAGATGGTGACGAACTGAGGGTGGGGCAATTTGGGGTTGGACGTCGGAACCACCGGGGCCATCTGCTGGCTGGTTTCTTGGAGAAGGAGGGACTCTACATGATGAACTCCTTCTTTAAGAAACGCGAGCACAGAAAATGGACTTGGATGAGTCCCGACGGTGCAACTAAAAACGAGATCGACTTCATCATGTCGACGAAGAGACATATATTCAACGATGTTTCTGTGATCAGTACGGTTAAAACCGGTAGCGATCACCGCCTGGTAAGAGGCACGTTAAATATATGTCCTAAGCTAGAACGCTCGCAACTGATGAAGTCTACGCTCCGTCCTGCACTCCATCTCCAAAACCCCGAGAGCTTTCAGCTGGAACTCCAAAACCGTTTCGATTGCCTAGGCGATGACGTGGACGTATTCAACGACGGGTTTGTGGAAGCTGTCCATAGCGCTGGGTCTAAGTTTTTTAAGGCCCAGCGGACAAATAAGACCAGAAAGCTCTCAGACTCCACTCAGAAGCCAATGGAAAAAAGGAGTGAACTGGTTCTACAATCCTCAGTTGATGCGACTTTATACCGGCAGCTCAACAGACAGATCTCTAAGTCCCTCAAACGCGATATGCGCCAATTCCGTACCAAGTGTATAGAAGAAGCCATCGAGCGGAACAAGGGCTCTAAAGTTTTTGCAAGGGATCTGTCTGTTGGGCAAAGCCAGCTCGCCAAATTAAAGACTGAGGATGGTAGAATCGTCACATCCAGATCTGAGCTGCTGAGTGAGGTAGAGGGTTTTTATGGACAGCTGTACACGTCAACTAGCAGACCCGAAGTTGATTTAGCGGAAGACCTCAGAGCTAGACTGACCCGACACTATACAGAAGACATCCCGGACATCAGCCTGTGCGAGATTAGAATGGCTCTTGAACAGCTCAAAAATAACAAGGCGCCTGGGGAGGACGGAGTTACAGCTGAGCTTCTGAAGGCGGGTGGTAAACCGATCCTTACGGCCCTTCAGATAGAACGCCAAAGGCATGGAACAGAGGTGTGGTGGTACTGTTCTTCAAAAAAGGTTACAACGCTTTATTGAAGGACTACCGACCCATCTCACTTCTGAGCCATATCTATAAGCTGTTTTCAAGAGTCATTACGAATCGTCTTGCACGCAGGCTTGATGACTTCCAGCCTCCCGAACAAGCCGGTTTCCGAAGAGGCTTCAGTACCGTAGACAACATCCATACGCTTCGCCAGGTTATACAGAAGACCGAAGAATATAACCTGCCCCTCTGTTTAGCGTTTGTGGACTACGAGAAAGCCAACAGACAGTCTCTCCAACGGTGCCAAGTCGACTACCGCTATATCGAGGTGTTGAAGTGTTTATACGAGAGCGCCACAATGTCAGTCCGACTCCAAGACCAGAGCTCGAAGCCTATTCTGCTGCAGCTGGGAGTTAGGCAAGGAGATGTCATCTCCCCTAAGCTGTTTACCGCTGCACTGGAGGATGTCTTTAAGACTCTGGACTGGAGAAGGCTGGGTATCAACATAAACGGCGAGTACCTCACTCACCTTCGATTCGCTGACGATATAGTAGTCTTGGCTGAGACCTTGGAGGACTTAAGTACTATGCTCGTTGACCTCAGTAAAGCCTCCGAGCGAGTTGGTCTTAGGATGAACATGGATAAGACGAAAATCATGTCGAATTCCCATGTAGCACCAACTCCCGTAATAATCGGAGACTTTACACTCGAAGTTGTAGACGAATATATATACCTAGGGCAAACTATTCAGTTAGGTAGGTCCAACTTCGAGAAAGAGGACAATCGTCGAATCTGACTCGGTTGGGTAGCGTTCGGGAAGCTACGACACATATTTTCGTCCAATATTCCGCAGTGTTTGAAGACGAAAGTCTTTAATCAGTGTGTGTTGCCAGTGATGACATACGGTACTGAAACGTGGCCGCTTACAATGGGTCTCATAAGAAGGCTCAAAGTCGCCCAAAGGGCAATGGAGAGGGCTATGCTAGGAGTCTTTCTGCGTGATCGGATTAAAAATGAGACCATCCGCAGCAGAACCAAAGTAACCGAAATAGCTCTCCGAATCGCTAAACTGAAGTGGCAGTGGGCGGGGCACATTGCGCGTAGAACCGATGGCCGTTGGGGCGGGAAGGTTCTTGAGTGGCGGCCACGTACCGGAAGGCGTAGCGTGTGTAGGCCCCCACAAGGTGGACCGATGACCTGGTGAAGGTCGCAGGAGTCCGCTGGATGCGGGTGGCGCAGGACCGGTCATTGTGGCAATCTTTGGGGGAGGCCTATGTTCAGCAGTGGACGTCTTTCGGCTGATATGATGATGATGATGATGACAGAATTGAGTACTGCTGATTTCTTAGCTGCCTTAAGGCGTTTTTTGGCGCGACGTGGTCCATTCCATTGCATGTATTCGGACCACGGAACCAATTTTACTGGCGCCAGATCATACATGCGAGATCTCTACAAATTTCTGGACGAACTTCGCCCACACATGGAAGTAGAGCTCTCAGAAAATCGCATCGACTGGAAATTTATCCCTCCCGCTTCTCCACACTTTGGAGGTGCATGGGAAAGCATGGTTAAAATAGTAAAGAATCACCTTTTCAAGGCGATCGGTACCTAAGCAAGTATTGTCTTACGAGGAGCTTCTTACGACTCTTACGCAAATTGAGGCACTCGTTAACTCGCGACCATTGACAGCCCTAAGCAGTAATCCCGCTGAGCCGTCGGCCCTCACCCCGGCTCATGTTCTCAACGCTGCTCCACTGTCATCTGTATCTGCTCCCTTCGGTGAATGGAGTAATTTACTCGATCGACATACCCTTCTGGATAGGATAGTGCAGTCTTTCTGGAAGAGATGGCATACTGAGTATCGAGCCAAATGGACGACGCCATCAGTTCCCATCGTTGTTGGGACCGTTGTCATTATCAAGGTAGATAATATCCCGCCATTCTCATGGCCCTTAGGCGTTGTAGAGGCAGTACATCCTGCGAAGGACGGTTCGACCCGCGTAGTAACTGTGAAGACCAATAAAGGGAGTTTAGTCCGTCCTGTCGTGCGGCTATACCCACTGCCTAATCAGTGATATACCTACTTGTATATCAATAATTATGATTAATCTTTTCGTTCATGATCATCATCATTCACATTCACGCATCCGCTCTCCCTTTAATCACATTAAACCTCATTGTTCTTCATGTCATCCGACCTTTTCGCCAGCCGAATACAAAATTGAAAGAAGGACGTAATGTGACTTGAACGTTGGTTGTCAAATAAAAAATATATCTAAAATTTGAATCCCGCAAAAATAAAATAATATAAAGAGAATGAAACTTTGTGCACCACTACAGCAAGGAGAAGGAGAGAACCGGCGGCCGCCAGATACCTGCGTTGATCATCGAGTTCAGGTATTTCGGTTGGCTTCATTACGTCTACAAATTTTTGTTTTTAAATTTCTTACGTTTTTTGTTAATTTCACATAGATCCTTCGGGAGCGCTCCCACTTTCAATTCATAGGAGTAATTGTAATTATTACAGAGAAAGCAGCATGAAGCCGATCCTGATGTGCGAAAAGTTTGTTTAATTAATAGTGCCTTAATAACACGATGCCACGGTCTCTCAGATCGATAAACAAAAATAAAAGAAAGGGAAAAGCTGTGTCTGTCAATCCAAATTTACTCAAATGCTTTCAACTTATGATTAATTAAATATCAGACTATAGCTCAATATCCACTCACGTGCTTCGGATTTCCAGTTGTACTTTACTATGTAAAATAAGAACGATGACATGTAGCTACGGCTTAATAAAGCACGTGAGTGAATATTTTTATTAATGGTTGAGTCGCACAAACGTTCATGATCGTTAATTTTCCATTGAAAGTAATCATTATGGCATTAATAATGTAAAGTTTTAAATAAATATACTGTGGATGAATAAAAATACCATCATTTATTTTTCAATATCAGTCATTATTCATTTGCAAACTAAGTTACAAAGGTAGGTAAAAAATGTTACAAATAAGAAGTACCACAATTTTGAAACCTGGCAGGGTTTAATGCTGAAGGTTAATAATGGCAGATGAGTCGTATTTATTTCAGTTACGCGAGCGGAGCTGCGGGCACGTCTAGTACACAATAGTGTCTAACTAATATAATTGTTAAAATTCGTAAGTTTTGTGCAGGTTTGCGAGAATGTTTTGATTTTACGTAGGTACTTATGTAATTTTATTGCGAAAAATTTGTTGTAAGTAATATATGTAATCATGAATAACTGAGCCCTAGAATGTAAATATACAATACGTTAAGGTGCGTTTAAACCAAAAGAACTTCGCTGTTCTAGCGCCCGTTCTACGAAATCAACCAATCACGAGTGGGAGGTTAGAACAGCGAATGCTCTTTTAGTTTAATCGCACCTTTATGCAAATTCTTCAATTAACAATATGTTTAATGATTATTATAATAGTAAGTAAACAAGCCGACACGCCAGGCATATTAGTGATAGTTTTTATTTTCTAATATGTATCGGTTTTTGGGTATTCGTTTGATTCAGTAGGCTTATGATGGTACCGTGTTTAATCGTTTGTCGTTGTTGCCGTCAGGACTTAAAAGTATGCAAGCGCGAAAGTGACGAGTAGTACGATAAACGGTAAACGCGTGACCATGGTAAGCCACCTGCCGCTACAATTAACTTATGGAATGTCGTATCAGGTTTTATTATTTTAATAATAAAGAAAATCAGAGCTTCTATATGATAAAATATGCAAATTGATAACTGGAAATGCTCTACCTATTTTTTCAAGATAAATAATTAAAATGGGGTGTAAAAATAAATGGACAATGTCAATTATACATAAAGCAATAGCCACTATTTCTAACGAGCGTTAAATTATATAGTAAAATGTTCATTAAAGTATCATATTTTTAGATAAAACAAGAGCAATTTTTATACTCTTAATTATTTTATAGCTTTAACAACGTATGAAAAATAATTTGTTTGTTGGAGTTTTCGTTTCGTGTTCCGTCAGGATGGCGTGAAAGATGTCTGAATAGTCACAAAATTTGCTTCAAGTAACTGTACCTAAACTATACTAAACGGTATCTATGGCGAACTGTACCTCAAGCAATTAAACATTAACACTTTCCACCCCTATGCCAGTGACACACATACGTGATCAAAATTACCGTACCTACTCTAGTGCCACTAGCATAAATCAAGTTCTTACTCCTGTGCCAGTCGCATCGAAATACGAACATTTTTGATACAAGTGTTGTGTCGCCAGCATAGGAGTACAATCATTTCGGTCGCACATGCGTGTCACTGGCATAGGAGTTCTAATAAGAAAATTTCGATCGGTGTAGTATTAGGATTTAGTGAAACAGTACCGGGGTCGAAGGTCGAACGTGTTAAATAGACACGCCGTTCTAACGTCAGCTTGGCACGCATAGCCGTGTATCAGTGTTGGGCAAAACGTAATTGAATTAATAATTACAATTGCTAAAAGTAATTGCAATTACAAATTGCAATTACAAATTACAATTACAGGGAAAAATAATTATAATTATAATTACAAAATTACAAAATGTACTTATTAATTGTTTTATTAATTACATTTTGCAATTAATTACTTATTAAATTACAAATTGCTTTTGTTTTATAGAATATTTTTGATCACTCATTTTTTTAATAAAGTAAATGTTCGGCGAAAGTATTTTAGGTACTTTATACTCTGGAAATATACTATCTGTGTGCCAAATTTGAGTCCATTCAAATAAGTACACACATTTATTGTTTTGATTATTGCATCATTGCAATCAGACCAAGTAACCACGTATGCTTCTCATTGTTTATAAAAAAGTTGACTTTAAGTAAATTAGTAATTTAATTACAAATAAATGTAATTACAATTACGAATTACAAAGTAATTTCAATAACATGAAATTTTAATTACATTCAATAAAATTGTAATTACAATTACAATACAATTTGTAATTAAATTACAAAAAATAATTAATTGCGCCCATTACTGCCGTGTTTCACCCAAGCGTGTGAAAACTTTGTTCTGGAACATATGTTATATCAATAAACTATTCCTAAACTGTACCTCAGTCACCAATAATAAAATTTTCATCACACTAGCTTTCTAAGCGCGCCATTGCTTGCATGCATCGCAGGAGTAATAGAAAAGTGAAATTCCCTGCGGCATACCACTTTTCTATCAAATATCTTAAAACTTACTTTTTTGCTCGCACTGAAATAAATGCTAAGTTGGATTTATCAGATCTTGCGTAATTCTAACCGGAAATTAAAGTTGATTGGGTCCTATCACAATTTTTTTTTAATTTACCAAACTTTTTATGTTGGCAGTCTACTAAATTAATTTGGTTGATTACACCAGTTTTTTGTTGATTTCACCAGTTGTTTGGTATAATGTACAATGTTCTTTTTTGATTTGGTATCGACTTCAACCTTTTTAGTTTTGTAAATTTGATAGCAAGGATTTGTTACGTATATCAAAGTTTCCTCGTAATATAGCCAACCTAAGTCACTTTGGTCACTATTTTTTTCAGTGCGCAAGTGTGATGAAAAACATACAATGTCACGGTCATCATTAGGGTTAGGATTTCGGTGGCATTTATTGAACAAAGAGCAGTGGAGTCGATGTTATAGATAATTTTACTTGAATAAATGATTAACTTATAAAATAATAACGAAATTGTGTTCAGTTCAAGCGGGATTCATCAATGAATTTAAAGAAATTAGATGAATTTTATTTTTAAGAAGCTAGAAAAATATTAAAGTGTAATAAAAAAATTGGTATTTGAGAAAGCCTACTGATTTCATTTTCATGATTACAGTTTTCCCGGAGCCTTAAATATCATAATTGTAGTAATCATAACCAATAATATAAAAAAATACTGAATTTCAATTCACAGGTAGTCAAATATTAAAGGTGAAATTATGTAAAAATTTTAATGGGTGAAATCCTGTTTAAGAGTTTTTATGTTATTCATTTTTGAATAATTAATTATTCAATCAATCATAAAAAAATAAACAACGACTCCACCGTTCTCTGTTCACCAAATGCCACCAAAATTCCTAACTCTAGTCATCATGGTCGGTAAGCGGAATACTAACTGGAGTCATTACGGCGTCGGGCTTCTAACACTCTCGTTAGCAATACCGTACTTACCTCCCTAGACGCACAATGTAAGTAATATTAATGTTTTTCAGACATTTCTTATGCCCTCCTTACGGACACGCTTTCATGGCATTCGGTGGATAATACGTTGTGAAGTAATGATTCTTTGAGTGTTAACGAATTTAAAAAAATGAGCCTGTGGCAGTGAACACACTTGAGAAGTGTCTTTTCAAAAGGGCTTATTTCCAGTTGTAACTTTTTTTGGGAAATTGAGAATAACATAAATCCACGGTTTTCATTTCGATATGATTTCTGTGTTTTTAATATAGTACTGAAGTGAGTTGATATAAATGTTACGCCACTAAATATATTGCCTTATCAACTTATTTATTAAGTTAATATACCATAAATTTTCAGAATTAAGCCCTTTTGATGCGAAACATTTAGAATAAAGCCGTTTTGTTCTGGCCTTGTGAGCTTATCCAATAATACACAAGCTGTTTTTCAAGGAAATTTTACAAATCCTTCATTTCTACAAAAAGTACTTAATATTAAGTTATTATACACTTCTAAAAGCTCGTATCATTTTCTTAGTATAAGGGAGAAATAGGCCCTTTTGATACGGACTTTGATATTTTAACATTATGGAGGACAATACTGCCGTGCTAACTCAAAAAGACGCGCATCTCTCATAGTTGTACTATGGGGGATGCGTCCATTTTAGTTAGCACGGCAGAATAAGAGGCTTATTAGAACTTGAAATTCAAAATATACATGTATTTCTCTACTTTTCGCAAAATTACATTCATAATTTAAAAAAAGTTGAAAGTAGAAATAAGCCCTTTTGAAAAGACACTCCTCACTTCTAAAAAATAGATAAAAATATTGTTCATTTAGGGCCTGTTTAACCAAACTCGAATAACTATAAGTTAGTAGTTAGTGAGTTTAGTTAAGAGAATTATTAATTAGCTACATCATCATTTGCGATAAGATAAAAGTATATTTTTCTAAAAAACGCTGCCGTTTTTACCGGGACCTTAATCGTAATTGTATTACCATACCCACCTTAATTTGGAAGTGTCTATTTCGGAAATTGCAGTCACTGGCATTAAACCAAAAAATTGTCCTGTGATAATCGTAAGCCTCATAGCTTCTTGAAAGGTAGCCTGGTGAGCATTGCAAGCCGTTGTTAGCAACGGAGTCATGAATATTTCGGGTTGTAATTTTAGATGACCTGCAAAATTGTAATTATAATATACGACATTTAAGTCTAGTACAATTGAACTATCTCACAGATACTTGCAACGCTTTAAATTAGTTTCAGGTGTATCGTTGTTTAATTTAGCTTCCGAGACATAAAACATTTTTGCGGACTGCTTGTTTTTCCCCATTTCACAAAAATGTGAATAATCTCAAATGTTTGTGTATTAATTTACTGATAGGTACGGCGTCGATATGAGTTAAAGTCAACCTCTGCACTGTCGCAAACAGCTCTTTGCGTTAAAGCAGTATTACTCGGCAATCATGTTTTCACGTGAAACCTTGTAACATATCGATCTTCTTCACAATAGGACGTGTTATTTTGTTGTCACGAACTATAGCCACAATTACACCTGACCTCACCCGCATTACCGTTATTAAATCCAGAAATGCAACTTCCAATCATCACGACCACTATTTTTTGATGTGAAGTACCTAATTAACGTAATTCTGATCAATAATTAATTTAAACATTCGTGAGACATAACACCTATAAATATGATAAAATGGTTAAACTCACGTGTCACTACGCGTGACATGTTTCGGAGAGCCTAGCCCATTAGGCCTAATAGGTCTCCATTATCAAGCACTGAGTCAGTGTTAATGCGTGGAAAGCGCGGTACGTACATAACGTTTTGCATGTAATGTACCTCAAGCTGTATGCAAGCTTACCTTATATAAATATCTTCAATTATCAACACCGATATTGTGTTGTAATAATAATAGTGTAATTCAATATCAGGATTACGACTAGCGTCACAAACGCACACATGTCATTGAGTTAATTCATTTTTCAACACACTTGCCCGTAACATAGTACCTATTGAACCGGAGTCTATATTAATTCGCATAATTTATTACGCATACTTCAAATTGGCATAGCGTTGTTAAGCATACTATTTATAAGTGGCATAAGCATAATTTCGCATAAACGATTACGCATAATGTATTTACGTATAACGTAAACTATCATAACGATGATTTGGAATAATTAGGATGAGCATAATACTAATTGGTATACTTAATTAAAGGTATAAAATATAATAGATAAAATAATAATGACCGATCATAGATTGCGTAGCGAAACCGATACTATATACCTAATATTTTTGCCAAGTTACTGTCGATTAGTACGTATTAATAATATTATTATATACTATATAAGGTCCTAATTTATTAGTTGCAGATATTTTAACACATGATACTCTACATTAAAATAATTAACTTTAAATATAAATTAAGAAATCTTTTCATGTAACTTTTTTGATTTCATTTTCCTAACAAAACAATTAATAATAATTTTGTCTAAAAAAAATCATCATGTGCATTAGTATCACATGTCACAATAACACTGTCTGTCATGTCATCAAACGACACAATCCAATGGAAAATAACATGACATTGTCAATCAAGTATTTAATTTATCGACGTGAAGTGGCCAGTTCCAGTCAAGTGGTACGTAAAAAAAGTACTAGGATCTGTTCAATGAGTTTTCATTTAATAATCACATAAACAGGGTGTGTTTACGTAGCAAATTTGTTTCTCCGTTTTCTCCAAAAAAACATCGTAAAAGCTATAATGTTTCACGATTTAATATACTCCAGAGACCGAGTACTATCAGCTGTAAAAATATCTGCATCTAATAAATTAGGACCTTATATATTGCTTAAAATTTAAAACTAGTTTAGACTTTTTTTTACTTGGGCGTTGTGCGTAGGTATAACAGTTAATGTTTAGGTCTTGACATATTTTATTGACTGACATACATGTATACCTACTTATATTTTTATAGTAAATATTGATTATTTTAGACACATTTTTACCCTAGCAATTTAAAATGCTCATAAATACGGCGTGTGTATTTTATACGGGATACAGTTATCGTTTTGTGATCGTAGAAATCATGGTATAGGTAAATAGGTTCCTAGATCCTATTTTAAGCATCATTAAAATATACGCCCGTATTAAATAAATAGGTACACACTCTGTACTGTGCGCCTCATACGCCTACCAAGATGTGATTTCTTTACTTATAAAATTGATTATTAAATACCTAAATGTTTTATTTAATTGATTGTATCTGACGTGTTCATTAGGATGTGTAGGAGATATCGACGAAAGCTAGGCTTCAACTTCGCTTCGTCGCTCCTGCTTATTAGTCTTTTGAACTTAACTTTACTGTCTTGGTTTTACCCTGATCTGCCTCATTCGCTTGATTTCTTGAAGTTTATGCTAATCCATATTAGGACGAATAAAGTTATATTTAATAATGTTATGCATATTTCAATTATGCATAATCAGTAATATGCGTATTAAGCATTATGGAATTTTATTTTTTTGCCAATTCAGTATTATGCTTAATTATTTATGCCAAATTCGTTATGCGAATTCATATTAGGACTATTAATATTAGGCATATTAAAGGGGACCCATTGAACCGATTTTAGGTTCATAATCTAAGATATTAAACACGCGTGCTTTATCATTACGTTATCGCCCTAGTGCGGTAATAACATCACTCGACCAATTATGTTTGCAAATATTTGCAAGGATTATAGATGCCACGTAGATGTAGCATTCGAATTTAGTCAAGTAATGTTTATCTTTTAATTTGACCAAAGAGTTGTGTTTTGCCAGAAATAGCGGAATCCAGAATATTATTTCAAACTACTACAAATTTTCGTAAAATATTCAAATAGTGCCAATTTTTTAAATAATTATTTTAAATGTAATAAAAGTAATCGTATTTTTATTTTATGATAATTGTTAATGTATCGCAGATTTTTTTTATATTGGCTGTTTGTCGATAGGTTTGCTGCCTTGGAAATTAGCGCGCTTTTAAAAATTCCTTAAACATGCGTGCGCCGTATTAAAGTTACTATTTTTTTTGTTATTCGGAGTGGAGTGAATTTCAAATGTTTATTGCGATTATTTTGTCGTGTTTTCTGTTATTACTTTCATGTAAATTGTGAATTTTAAATAATTAAAAATAATAAAATAAAACGGTTATAATTTGCAGAAGTACCTATGTAAGTAGTAATTACCTAATGTTTGTAAAAGTGTTACTAAAAGTCAGTTATTCCTAGCAAGTGTGTTGAAAAACGTCGTTTGAATGAAACTCATGTCCATTGATCATTACACTCGAGGCGGTATTGTGCGCGCGAGCTGTAAGCGAGTGCGCATAAGATAGCAGAGAGTACTTTTACAAACATTAGTTGCTAGGTAATTACTACTTACATAGGTACTACTCCAAATTATAACCTTTTTATTTTATTATTTTTAATTACTTAAAATTCACAATTTACATGAAAGTTATAACAGAAAACACGACAAAATAATCGCAACAAACATTTGAATTTTTTTTTTGTTAATAGTTTTTATTGTACCACTTTGTTGGCATAATTAATATAACCTGTACCAAATTACAGATTTCTAGCATTAACGGCCTCTGAGCTATAGGTACTGCGGACAGACGGACAGACGGACATGGCGAAACTATATAAGGTCCTAATTTATTAGTTGCAGATATTTTAACACATGATACTTTACATTAAAATAATTAACTTTCAATATAAATTAAGAAATCTTTTCATGTAATTTTTTTGATTTAATTTTCCTAACAAAAAAATAATTATAATTTCGTCTAAAAAAAAATCATCATGTGCATTATCACATGTCACAATAACACTGTCTGTCATGTCATCAAATGACACAATCCAACGGAAAATAACATGACATTGACAATCAAGTATTGAATTTATGGACGTGAAGTGGCCAGTTCCAGTTAAGTGGTACCTACGTAAAAAAGGTACTAGAATCTGTTCAATGAGTTTTCATTTAATAATCACATAAACAGGGTGTTTTTACGTAGCAAATTTGTTTTTCCGTTTTCTCCAAAAAAACATCGTAAAAGCTATAATGTTTCACGGTTTAATATACTCCAGAGACCGAGTACTATCAGCTGTAAAAATATCTGCATCTAATAAATTAGGACCTTATATATGGGTTCCGGTTTTGCCATTTTGGCTATGGTACCCTAAAACACTCTATCTAAAAGCTACAATTATTGCAATAACTTATACCATTTCTATCGAGAAATAAAGCCTCGTCCGGTTCACTACAACCAAATATCATGCAACCAATTAACAGTGCTCTGAGTATGTCATAAATGTTAAAACATTCAGATTAAAAATATTTAAAACTAACAACTTCTTACTGAAAGAAACGAAATATTAAATTACAAGCTGTAACTGAATCACAAAATGAATATTATATAAACCAAAAACGTATAAATAAAACTTATATAATAGCACTACTAAAAACACTAACAAAATCCTAAAAAAAATAATAAATAAAAAATCTAAATAAGGCCCTGTATGTATAGTTGCCCCTGTGGAATCGACGTTGACCGTCTTGGACACCACGGACTTTCCTGCCGACTAAGTGCGGGCCGCTTCTCAAGGCATACTGCCCTCAATGACATAATCCGACGGTCTCTTGCGTCAGTTGGTGTTCCGGCTCTCTTAGAGCCGACCGGCATATCCAGAACTGACGGCAAGAGACCTGATGGTATGTCTCTGGTTCCGTGGAGTATGGGACGGGTGCTGGTGTGGGATGCAACCTGCGTAGACACACTAGCCCCATCTCATCTCCACCGAACCTCTGCGAGGGCAGCGGCAGCAGCAGAGGCGGCCGCAAAATCCAAGGTGGGAAAATACAGTGGTCTCGGCGCCGAATATAATTTCATTCCTTTCGGCGTCGAGACCTTTGGTCCGTGGGGTCCTAGCGCTCTGAGTCTCTTCAAAGACCTATCGAAGAGACTCAGAGACGCCACGGGAGACCCAAGAGCTGGCAGCTTCCTCGCTCAACGCATTAGCTTGGCAATCCAGCGAGAAAATGCTGCCAGCGGCGTCCTGGGTACTATGCCGCAGGGGCCTGTTTTAGATTTATTTTAGATTTTATTTAGTTTAATTTTAGATTTTATGTAGTTTTAGTTTAGTTATACTTTTTAAATACAATTTTGTACTTGTAGTTTATTTAAAAACGAATTAATGTATAGTTATACTAATACGCTGCAATATGAAGCTTGAACTTGCTACAATTTATTGGAGCGGGTTTTCAATGCATTTTTTTCACGTCGTTCTCAATGGGAACCGAAACAGCTGTTAATGTATTTTAATATTAAATTAGAAGTACCTGCTACTTCTGACAAATTAACTTTTTTCTAAGAAAATGCGCTAAGGGCCGTAGTGCGCTTCCTAAGTAAAATATCACTGACAGCGGAAATGCACTTATTTTTTGGTCACCCTGTATGAAACCATACCGAACACCTCTTATTTTTATAAGAGCACCCCTTTATCTACTAGCATGTTTTCACGAATCACGAACATACCTAATACATAATAAATAAATGGTGCCCTCGAATTGAAGTGCCATTAAAATAATATTTTAAGTTTGTTGAATCAACACGTTGGAAATACGTGTCTCAACAACATTGAGCTCGTATATCAGAACTGACAAAAATATCATTATAAATTTAAATTGCTAACCAGGAGTTTCACTGCTATTGGGAGCAATAAAATTTGATCATTAAGTCTCTGTCATCATTCCTGAAAATATGATGATACCACAAGTATTAGAAAACAAAGCGTGTGTGATGCACTTATACATGCAATACCCCATGCGTCTCTGCAGATGGGCAGGATTTTTTCCGGTAAATGCATTGAATCAAGATGCCATCAAAAAAGTAAGGTATGATAATTGTAGAGCTAAATCAAGTCCGCCGTCCTAGTAACCAAACATATCGGAGAGTGGGTAATAACTTTCATACAGTTAGAGCTTTCGTACAAAAATTCGTACGATCATTATCTGGCATATATGCAAAATAATGTATTCCATACTGACTATACAATACATATTAAGTCATTATGACAATTGGCATTTAGTATGGAGAATTTTGTGATAAGTTTATTTTCCATACGATAAATTTTGTGTATATTTTTTTCACGTCAAAAATAATATTAGACACTTCTAAGGTGTGTTTTGTATTTCATAAAACAAGGTACTATAACACATTTATACCTATGTCAAACATATGAACCGGCAGCATATGGCAAGAGTGGTTTTCAAAGCTTATTTTAGAATATCGCTTTAGGAAAAAATACAATTATTACAGTGAAAAAACCTTTGTTACATAGTGCACTGTTAAAAACAAAAAATATATTTAGGTTACTCTTTAGATATTTATTTAATTAGGGACCAATTAAACTCTATGACCAAAAAAGCGAATTTCATAGGTAATGACCCGATATATGTATACAAACATGAGACATACCAACATTGCCGGTCACCAAGATGGAATGACAATAAGGCATCGAGCTTCTAAACACAATTGAAACTGAAACAATTATATACCTAATTTTGCAATTTATTTATTTTTGAAAACAATTCTGGATTACAAAAATAATTAAAAGCATATCCTTTAAATAATTATGATTAGTTATGTGATTATGTTCTCTGCTATTTATTTATTGTGTATATAGTTTTTTGTACGGTTCTTACAGTCATGAATGGTACATTCACCATCAGTTAGCGGCTGCGGCCGTTGATATTGTTTGATATTTTCGAGTGCCGTCGCCGCTCCGATACAGTTGTGTAAAAATAATACTCGTAGCAATGACATCATTGCATTGGAGGTAGGGAAACCAATCGAATAGTGAAAAAACCGAAAATTAAAACGGTTCCGTTATGACCGCTTTAAAATTAGTTTTCGACCGAGTTCAGACTTTTTACAATAATGTCAATTCGCGTCTCTATAGTGATATAAAGCCAATGAAGATAAAAAATGATCGTCTTATCTTTTGTTTTGGATGACTCACGGGTGTATACGTAGTATTTATGTGGAGTTCAACAATAACGTTAACGGTAAGTGATTAATGATGTATTCTTTTTAGGGTTCCGTAGCCAAAATGGCAAAAACGGAACCCTTATAGATTCGTCATGTCCGTCTGTCCGTCTGTCACAGCCGATTTACTCGGAAACTATAAATGCTACAGTAACGAAATTTGGTCAGTATATGTGTTGTCTGAACCGCTACAGGATTATGATACTAAATTGTAAAAAAAACCATTGAGGTGGGGGCCCTCCATACATGTAACTGAGGGATAGAAAATTTATTTTACTTGTATATAAGCGTGTGGAGTATTAATAGAAAGGTCTTTGGAAATGATATGAAGGTTTATAAATCTCATTTTTATTTAAGCAAATCGTTTTGAGATATCAGCTCTCAAAGTCTGGAAAATGTGTCCCCCCCTCAATTTTTTAAACTACGGGATATAAAATTCTAAAAAAAATATATGTTATGCACATTAATAAACTCTATCAACGATTTTTAGTTTGATTGAATTATCTCCTTTAGTTTTTGAGGTAGGTTGATTTAACTGTATTTTTTAAATAATAAATTGATAATGGTACGGAACCCTTCGCGCGCGAGTCCGACTGGCACTTGGCCGGTTTTTTTTAATTCTGGAACTTATTGCTTATTCTTTATCTATGCTAATTTAAGTTAATGTCTAACAATATAAAGTTAAAATTTAATAATTCCGTTATAATTTAATTTCATCATATCACAGTCCCTTTCCGCTGCGCTGTCCGTCTGTTCCTATGTATGCTTAATGCTTAGATCTTTAAAAATACAGAATGGGTTTTGATGCTTTTATTTAAAGTTTGATCGAGAGTATGTTTTGTATATGCACACATGCAAAGCCATGGTTTTTTTTATAGATTCTCGATTATCTAATTAATTTTCGAGACAAAATATTTAAAGCTACAATGTAAGTACTTCTCATTGAGTAAAAAAGAAACAATAAGAATTTCTCGCTTTTGAACTAGACGGATTAAAGCGAAAAGCAGCCTGGCGCAACTTCTATACAAAATATACAAATTTATGAATCTATGAAATTTGTGCGAACTTTGGCGGTTATTTCTGCCCTTGTCATCCGTATAGAATCGATCTCTTTCTTTTCAGTAGTGTCATTAGTGTCAATGTCATAATCTCGAAATAATAACCGTCAAATAACAATTCTGACGCTTTATGCCAGGAACGCAGAATGTCAGATTAGCAGGATGCCAGATTCGCAAAAAGTCAGATTCTCAGAATGTCACATTCGCAGAATGCCAGATTCGCAAAAAGTCAGATTCTCATAATGTCATATTCGCAGAATGCCAGATTCGCAAAATGTCAGTTTCTCATAAGGTCAGATTCGCATAATACCAGATTCGCAAGCTGCCAGTTACTGTGGGAACTAGGCAGCGAAATATTATTAATACAGGGTGTATTTTCCGTTTGGTTCGGTCAGGGCAGTTATTAAATCCGGTGCTGCTACGCAAAAATGGTCTTAAAAGAACTGTCCTAACTTTTTAATTTATTACGATTGGCATACACAGATTTTAGAAAAAAACATACATGATGCGAGAAAAAGGTCACTATTTCAATTTTTTTTTTGGTGCAATTGATTTTATTTCTATTCAAGAATATAAATAGAAACCTTTGACTGGTGACCTTTTTTTAGTAACCTGTGTTTTTTTCCAAAATTTGTATACGGAAATCGTAAAACCCAAACGTAAAATCTACCCTGCATATTTAATGGCAGAATAATGGCGTGTAATACTTAAAGATTGCACTATGAATAAATAATTGCACTTATTTTAAGATAACAACGAAGCGTATCGACTTTTAGTTAAGTGCAACCTACTTACATTCATACATAGTACTTACCTACATACTGGCCACTTTATTACATCAAAGTTCTTAAAATCTAATAAGTTGGATTATCTATTTTTGAATTTGACGATTATCAATTTTATTAAAAGAAAAATAATTTAAAAATCATATTTAACTAAAATGGACGAAGAATTGTGCTTTTAGGAGAATCAGAAGGGTCAAAGTCAAAGTCAAAATATTCTTTATTCAATTAGGCCCAGCAACGAACGCTTTTGAATCGTTAAACTAAATAGCGAATGAGAGAAAAAAAAACTACTTCCGGTTCTAACCCTACACCACTGCCTGAGAAGAATCCGGCAAGAAACTCAGCGGGATTTTTTTTCAAATAATAGTTTTATAACATCTTACAGATAACATGCATTAATTAAAAACGAAACATAAATTTGATTTAATATAAATACAGATATAGTACATTACCTAGAGATGAAGTCTCCAATAGTCAGAATAATTATATAAATGTAATCCCGCAGTGCTGCACCGAGGACATAGGTCTTAATGCAAAAAATAAAGACGGCACTTCTAATTGGAGGTGCATTAACAGGAAATGGTGCAATGCGTCAATCACATTAAATGCGGCGAAAACACTTATCGTGAAAAGCAGTGTCCATACCTGCCAACCCGATTTTGTAAAAAACAAGATTTATGCTACAACATACGAGTGCAAGGTCGATGTAACACAAAATTTCGATTCGGCTCAAAATATTTTCGAAGCAAAATTCGAGTCACTGAAAGAGCAGCATAGATCTTAATCCTTTACCGACTTTCAAGCAAGTGAAGGATACACTGTACCGACACCGAAAAAAGTTTTTGGGCTGCAAATCCCTGAAGATTTCATCACTTAAAGATGCTAAAGTGCCTGAGAACATGGTAAGAAGTATGAAATTTATTGAAGATGGGGATGATGATAAAATCATTATTTTTTAAACTAAAGTCTCTAATAGGGTGATCAAGGCCTATCGAGGATCCGGGTCATACTTTGGTGACGGAACCCATACAGCTTGCCCTAAGCCATTTTTTCCAATTATACTGCCTCCATTTGGACCTCGAGTCCAATTTTGACTGCACAAATTTACTTCCTGTGATATATGGTTTGTTACCCAACAAGACCGAGGATACATATATCAGATTTTTTCAGCTTTTAGAAGATAAGTTGAAAATACAAATTCAATGCGATTATGAGCTGGCGGTGATGAATGCTGTAAATATGGTATTTCCTAACGTGAAGTTATGTTGCATTTTACTAAAAGTCGATAGGTACGCTTCGTTGTTATCTTAACCTCTTGCTGCCTAGACAGTAATATTTGCCAATGAAATTTGGATTAACGTTGTAGGAAATAGAGTAAAATATCTTTTGTTTCAGGAGACCTTTTTATGGGTCTCTGGGCGGCTAGAGGTTAAAACAAGTGCAATTATTTATACAGAGTGCAATCTTTAAGTTTTTACACGCCATTATTCTGCCATTAAATATACAGGGTGGATTTTACGTTTAGGTCTTACGATTTCCGTATACAGATTTTGGAAAAAAACAAAGGTTACTAAAAAAAAGGTCACCAGTCAAAGGTTTCCATTTCTATTCTTGAATAGAAATAAAATCAATTTGCACCAAAAAAAAATTAAAACAGTGACCTTTTTCTCGCATCATGTATGTTTTTTCTAAAATCTGTGAATGCCAATCGTAATCAATTAAAAAGTTAGGACAGTTCTTTTAAGACCACTTTTGCGTAGCAGCACCGGATCTAATAGCTGCCCTGACCGAACCAAACGGAAAATACACCCTGTATTAATAATATTTCGCTGCCTAGTTCCCACAGTAACCACCTACCGTTAAGCGAATCTGGCAGCCTGCGAATCTGGTATTATGCGAATCTGACCTTATGAGAAACTGACATTTTGAGAATCTGGCATTCTGCGAATCTGACTTTTTCACGAATCTGGCATTCTGCGAATCTGACATTCTGAGAATCTGACTTTTTGCGAATCTGGCATCCTGCTAATCTGACATTCTGCTTTTCTGGCATAAAGCGTCAGAATCCAAATAACGTCGTTTACTCGAGGAAAAGATGAATAAAAATATTATTTGCGAGGTGAATTTTCTATTTAAGAGCTAAACAATAAAGTGTTAAGTGAATGCGCTGTGTATGTGATAAACGGAGATATGTACTGTAAAACTTGTGAAATAAGTGGGAATAAATTTAATCCGGGCAAAAGAAATGTGAAAAACGCTTATTTCTAGCAAAGTTTCCCTTGTACGAGGCAAGTTTAGTATTTCTAGACTAATTTTTCTACACATTTTATCAGAAACACTTCTATTAATATTTCAGTTTTCATATAGTAAACAAATATATTTAAAAAGCTATACTTTCATAGTGCTTACGCGTATATTATCGATATCGTTTTAGTAAAATTCGGTTGATTTGATATTTATACGTATAAAAATCGTCCCAAATAATGGCATTCATTGTAATAACTAATAATAAATGCAATTTGAAAATTCTGTTTAATCAAATGTTTTTTTACAGATGCAAACAATGGGTAAAAGTTGTTGGGAAAGAAGATCAGTGGCCTATTTTACCATAATTAGAAGTGTGACAACTGTAAAATATCACTGTTACTGACATATCGTCCATTAAATACAAAAGCGACACAACTCAAAAACCATGAACATTTATTTTATTGCAAAAACGACATTATAAACACTGATATTTTACGTGGCACTAAGACACCTGTCGATTTGACGTTAAAAAGTATCAAAATTATGCAGGTGCCCTTTTTGCACTATCACTCTTTCAAGGCTAATTTCAGTGCTAAACCGCCATTTTCTCAGTTGCGACTCGACCGTCGACCAAAATGCACGACATTTTTGTGAAAAAGTGCCATAAAACGAAAAAAAGAAGTGATTACGTTAAGAAATATATAAGCAAAAGTGCCGTATTTGTAGATGTGGCCGTTTCGTATAAAATAAATACGTAAATATTATGTTTCTTTGTATAAAAAGGAGTCGCAAAACGGAATGTGGTAGTTATCATTTTAAAATATCCTATCAAATTGGATTTTTCTTAAATTAAAACTGCCGTATTTAGATTTGCAACCTTTTTGAATTAAAAATATATTCCAATGCATCACTCACAGGAGCCATATTTGTACATGCTGCTGTTTTGAATAAAATTAATATATATGGTTTAGATTTCTTTATAAAGAAAGGAGCCGCAATACGGAAGATGGCAGTTAGGATTCTAAAATGTACACTTCAATAGTACGTTTCAAAACACAAAATGATCGTATTTGCATTTACAACCGTTTTAATTCAGTTTAATAATAATTCCATAAATGTGCCAGGTTGAATAATTATGTTTCTTTTGCATGAAATCTTAAAAAATACAATAAATCTCATAAATACAATAATTGTAAAATGTGGTACTTTGTAATGTGTTCGTTTTACTTAAAAGTATATTAGAGATTGTGTACAAATGATGACTGTGAATTTTGTGTACCCACCTATAATCGCGACTACGAAGAAACAATAATGGCATAAACTTCGGATTATTAAGTGTCATACTTACCTATATAATTATTATTTGTATAGGTACAATACAAGTAAACAAATATAGATCTGACCCCGTCAATTTGTACTTTTTATTGAAATTCGTAGTTTTTAAAGAGACTTTGTGGTACCATAAACCGGGATTACTTTGATTTGCGGGTCGACTTTGATCACAAATTCCAACCACTACCAAATTATATGTTTTAATGAATCGAAAAACTTATTAGTATTAATTTTTTCACTATTGGCAATGCCAACATCGGGATGATGACTGTATTTATAATAAATTATTACACATTATGCACGGCATCATACACGAATAAAATATTACTAAAATATAGACTACAGTCATTATTGTACAGAACTTTTATTTAATACAAGTGTAGTGTAGTGTAGTGTAGTGTAGTATATACACGTGACGCCACTTTTGTGTATTTCATGTTTTAAAAAAAATGGAAAAAAGATGTTGGTTTGACTTGACAGTCATCATGCCTATTGCATCACTACATAGTACCCAAGTACTAGCGAGAAAATGTCATGTCGTCTAGAAAAAAAAATTCGTACATTATTACTAATCATAAGTAGATTATTAGGAAAGACATAATATCTCTGCGATTAAACATTGAAAGATACTATACATTTGTATCGGCAAAAGTTAAGTTCTTGTATCAGTTCTAATGAAAAAACTAGTAAACTGTCAAAACATATCAATTTGGATCATTTAGTATGGGATCACAGTAACTACCCCACAAATACAATATACATAGAAAAAACAAGTAAATAAAAATATACTTAACCGAGTTTTATTATTTACGTGCTTTAAGGTGGACTATTTCCGATTTGTAGTAAAAAATAAGTGGTATCAAAGTAATTCCATTCTCAACAATATAACTTTGATCGCGTTGTATTTATTTTATATTTATTAACTAAAGGTACCACATTTTTTTTTATAGCAGGTTGATTCTTGAAGTAAACCGATAATTATATCTGAATTTTGAATTAGTACGTCCGTTAAATTCATCAAAATATGTAACCAAAGTTGAAATTAATCAAAGTAACCCCGGTTTACGGTACCTATAAACATGTTCTGACAATAGGCAAGTAAAGAAATAGTAAGAAAAAGTTTTGTCAGGTTCAGTTTTGTTAAAAAACAGTATTTCTATGTTGAAGACATGATTTTATGTATGCTTTAAATGAAATAAATGCTTATTTTCTTGTATTTGTGGCCTTTGACGGAAAAAAAAATATCAGAGTTAATGTTATTTTTTTATGCAAAACGGACGTATACGCTCATAAATGCTTGCACAGCACATGTTACTTTCTAATAACCAACACATCAAAAGAGGGTTAAAATGCCTACAAATTGATATATAACACATACAATATTAATGCTGTAAAAAACATTTGTGAACAAAAAACGAATAAAAAATCTTTAAACAGCTCCCCTGTAAAAAGTAAAATTTTGACTTGTGTCGCTTTTGTATTTAATGGACGATATACATAGAGACATAAGACATAAAATTATAACTAATAACGTTATTAAATCATTAATAAACTACTTTTTATTTTCCGAAACTCGTGACAATTGTCCCAAGGTTTAGTACAATTCTTATTCAATCTTGACATGAGGTTCGGCATATGTCGTAATTTCGCTACTATTGTCGTGTTTTTTGTGACAATTGTAAATTTGCTTCGCAATTAAGTAGTTATTTACTGCTGATTTATTAAAGTTTCTGCACTAAATTTTATGTTGGTGGCATACTAACGCACGGCCCTTCCGATGGTAGACGGTAACTGTTGCCTATAGACGCCCCAGATTGGAGAAACAGTAAATTTACAATTGTAGCACTTGTCAATGTGGCTAAATTGGGGCCTGGCAATGGCATATGTGCCTACAGAAAAACTCCATTCACTGAAGCATGATTGTGCCAAGCATTTCAAACTCACAGATAAAAAAAGGTTCCATCAATAGATTTAATACACCACCAGTTCAGTAATAATTAGGATTCAGATAAATGTGTCCTAAAGAAATAAAAAAAAAATCATCATCATCATCACATCAGCCGAAAGACGTCCACTGCTGAACATAGGCCTCCCCAAAATATTGCCACAATGACAGGTCCTGCGCCACCCGCATCCAGCGGACTCCTGCGACCTTCACCAGGTCATCGCTCCACCTAGTGGGGGGCCTACCCACGCTACGCCTTCCGGTACGTGGCCGCCACTCAAGAACCTTCCCGCCCCAACGGCCATCGGTTCTACGCGCAATATGCCCCGCCCACTGCCACTTCAGTTCAGCGATTCGGAGAGCTATTTCGAAACATGGGCAGTACTACAGTCTCTCCAACGGTGCCAAGTCGACTACCGCTACATCGAGGTGTTGAAGTGTTCATACGAGAGCGCCACAATGTCAGTCCGACTCCAAGACCAGAGCTCGAAGCCTATTCTGCTGCAGCGGGGAGTTAGGCAAGGAGATGTCATCTCCCTTAAGCTGTTTACCGCTGCACTGGAGGATGTCTTTAAGACTCTGGACTGGAGAAGGCTGGGTATCAACATAAACGGCGAGTAACTCACTCACCTTCAATTCGCTGACGATATAGTAGTTTTGGCTGAAATCTTGGAGGACTTAAGTACTATGCTCGTTGACCTCAGTAAAGCCTCCGAGCGAGTTGGTCTTAGGATGAACATTGATAAGACGAAAATCATGTCGAATTCCCATGTAGTACCAACTCCCGTAATAATCGGAGACTTTACACTCGAAGTTGTAGACGAATATATATACCTAGGACAAACTATTCAGTTAGGTTGGTCCAACTTCGAGAAAGAGGTCAATCGTCGAATCCGACTCGGTTGGGCAGCGTTCGGGAAGCTACGACACATTTTTTCGTCCAATATTCCGCAGTGTTTGAAGACGAAAGTCTTTAATCAGTGTGTGTTGCCAGTGATGACATACGGTACTGAAACGTGGCCGCTTACAATGGGCCTCATAAGAAGGCTCAAAGTCACCCAAAGGGCTATGGAGAGGGCAATGCTAGGAGTGTCTCTGCGTGATCGGATTAAAAATGAGACCATCCGCAGCAGAACCAAAGTAACCGATTCTCAAGTCCTTATTTATCTTCGTTTGATTATGGCTACTACAATGTACTTAATACTAAAAACAACGTTTTTATGTCGAACATAATTGAAATAAGTAAACTTTTTTTTATTTCTTTTTTTTTTATATAAAATTATGCAGTGACATAAATACAAAGTCCTATAAAACACTTTTCACGGTTTGGTTACCTTTGATACCTACATAAAAATAAATATACATCACTGCAGGGCAGCTTGTGGCGAGCTGTTGGGCCTACGGACGGACCCGAGTGCTTCCGAGAGTCGGTCAGGGTTCTGGCCTCCGGCGTGTCATCGTCGGTCGGAGTGGAACCCCAACGGGAGCCGCATTACTCTAACTAAGCTATGGCTTGCCTTAATTGGCAGTCCAGAGAGGAGTCGTTAGAGCTAGCGAGAGCGAGAGAGAGAGAGCAACGAGCGCTCGAGGAGTGGAAGTGAACATTTCCGTAAGACGCGTGTTGATGCAGCGGCTGTTAAGCCACCTGCGCAAGGAGTGGAAGTAAACATTTCCGTAAGACGCGTGTTGATGCAGCGGCTGTTAAGCCACCTGCACAAAAGGCAGTGTACACCTCTGTACATGTTAAGCCACTGTGTTAATAGTACATTACTATAGAGGACGAGAAACTAAGGGTTGGCCAAGTAGATATATCTGGCCGAAGCAACTGAGCCCAGATAGGGATACGCGGCCTGCTATGCTATTCTCTTATTCGCACATTCGACGCTGCGTTCGTCAACGAGCTCGATGTCGAGACAGCCTTGTCTAAAATCCTAGCTGTCTTATTTGACATTAGGAATCGAAGCTGTGAGTGAAGTTGCGGGCGAGTTCGTCGCTGTTTTTCGTTAGAGAATACGAAGTTCATACATTAAACGTCAAACCCTCGACGCAGTGTAGTTCCAGCTCACGCCGCATTCGTCGCCGAGCACTAGTGTCGTTTAAAGTACATTTAGTGAATACCATTTTTAGGCTCGACGCTGCCGCAGCGCTGTCACAGCGCTGACAGCAAGGCGGTTTCCTTAGTGAATAACACTGCTGTAACCCTGTTTCTCGCCGAGATTTGTATAGTGCTTTTCTCAAACTTGCCATGAAATAAAACGAACTGATTTCGCCGAACCATACTATTTAATTTGTAAATAAACCAATAGTACAGTATCGTAAAGTATTTAAAAAAAAAACATTCGCGCCTAACTTTTTTTAAATCTGTTTGAGGTATCCTTTTACCTGGTGGTATAGAGACATTAGTTCTTAGGTTATTTTTTTTCTGTGGCTGAATGTCAAGACCTAGTGTCACGCACATAGTGAAACGTCATACGGTCGAGGAATTTAATTTCCTACCCATTTCGTACCTTGTCATAGTAGCTATAATATGACAGTGCTAGCAGCGTCCGTCCTATTTCGTACCTTGTCACTGTGAGAAGGTACGAAATAGGTAAGAAATTAAATTCCTCGACTGTACGTTTCAAAACAAAAGACAGTTTGTTTGCAGTCCTAGGTGTGATATAAATACATGAAATCTCTTTACATATCATCTTAGCATATGACACCGGATACATAGTATTTCCGGGTTTAATTTAAAGTAAGTAACATCAACATTCCGTAGCAAGTTTGAGAAAAAGCAGTTTACACCTCTCTGCACTCTTGAGCCGCCTACACCGGTGTTGCCCCTGGTTGTCTCTTGTGACGGCCCATCTAGTCGGCGACAAGTCACCGCCTGCCTTGATAGCAAAGAGAAATCATTGTTATGGCAGGTGTCCGGACCTCTTTTCTATAGTTCCAACTCTGATCCATCCATCCTACATCACCATAGCCCTGACTTCCATAGACTAATATCTGTTCCATATGCTTCTCAATAGTCTTTATACGCCTGCTTGGATGGGTTTACGGATATCTATTGTGGTGCCCGTGAATGGGTTGCAACAGATGTACAACACAGCAAATTTCTCGAAAGGGACTCTACGTGTTAGATCTATATCTCCACGCAAGCCTATCAAAAAACCGGTATTTGTAAGCCCGTGATTGTCAAGGAGATACAAGCATAATAATTATAATAAATATACATCATAATTATTATAATCGCCAATAAAGCGGATCGTATCATTCTCTGTTCGTTTTAAACGTATGTATAGTCAGTTACAAAGTCATGTATCCACTTTTTCACCTCAGTAAGGTGAAAAGGTGGATACATGACTTTATAACTGACCGTACTTAAACCATCATGAACTGTCAGAAATCCTTTGATCATATTAAGGATCCTCATAAGTTTGAAAAGTTTTTACCTAATTAAAACTTACATTCATTCTAAATTTGACACTAGGTACAGTAAGATTTTACGCAAAGACGACATCTTCCGATTCTTTTAATAAGGAAATGGAAACAGTTATAATCAGAATTCCAGATAACGATTTTATAAAAAAAAATGTGATGGTGATAATGTTGCTCAACATAATAGTGAAGCGTCACTTTAACAATACGCACCTCTCACATTCGTAGATATCGGTACAGAGGTAATTTTCTCTGTATAAGTGGCTAGTAAACTGTTAAAGGAATGAACTGAAAATATGTAATAAAGAATAAAAATGATCATTTACTTAACAAACAATAAAATTATACAACTATTTTACAACCATGTTCTCTTCTTAAACCAATTGTTGTTATATCTATAGTAAGTATATCGTTTGACATGACTTTCACGTAGGTATATTGCATCCGCTGTCCGCCCTCTAAATATGACATATCTCGATAACCAACTCTTGTTCAATTTTCAGATTCAATTTTCGGTCACCGTATACCGCATATTACGCTGCGACAATGGCTGGACAAACTGTCTTGACAGCATTCAGCTTATTTCAGTTGATGACTCGTCAACTGACTTTAGCAACTTTTTGTACGTTTCAAACATTGTGCAATTGAAAGTATGTATATTATAAAGAAAAAAAAACTGTTTTAAGATGGACTGATGTTGTAGCAAGCTTCGTATTCTACGGTACGGCGATGGCTTCAGCTGTTTTGCTCTTTAATTTTGCAAGAGATTATGCCGAGTTCTTGAGAGAGAGTTTAAGACTCGAACAACATTTATTCGAAGTTTGCACCAAGAAAACTACAACAAAATCAAATGCAATTACTTTCATTATTACAGGATTAGCCATAGGTGCGGAAGTTAAGTATTATTATTAAGGTTATACATATAATTAATTATTTGTCGTAAACAATAAATTTAAGTTATAATACTTAACAATTAACTTCTCTTTATAATATTTTCTTCGGATACCGCGATACTTATTCATGAAATAAAAGTATGAACACGTATCACAGTTAGGTGCAAAACTGATTCGAAAGAGCAATCAAAGTTCGTTTAGTTGACATACAGGATGTTACACGAGCCACTGAAAACCTTGAATGGGGTGATTAGGTAGAGGTTATACTATACTGAACAACTTTAACTTTTAAGGTTTTCAGCGGCTTAATATGTAACACCTTTTTTTGTTGTATGTATGTTACCCGATATCTCCGAGAATCGTCACCCGATTTAAAAAAAATATTTTGTGATCGAACGTGTACAACCCAGAGATGGTCCCATTGGCAAGTTGGGGTCTGATGATGAGATCTTGGAGTAATCGAAGGATCTCTTTAAATGTTAAAGGTACATGTATGGCGCTTTTGGTAATTGTAAGAGTTTGCATTCAGAAAGTAGGATTTGATAATAGGAAATCAATGATGAGTTTAGTAAATAAATAAAAGTATAATATATCGTAAACTGCTGGAGTGTGACATAGGGTGTAGACTCAGGCAAAGGGGAGAAGACCCCGCTCGGAGTTGTTTCTGGTGCAGAGGTTAGCCATAGCCATCCAACGCGGCAACGCGATCGGTATTGGGCACATTTGCACCAGAAGCGTTTAGGAGCAGGTACAAGACCCACAAGAAAAATGAAGTTATTTTTTATTTTAAATACTTTTTTCTACTCCCGTAGGTACTTTTATTTGTCGTTTACATGGTCGTGAACACACCATTAAGCCGGACCTTACAGATGTCAAGATAAGATGTTATATATTGTCTATTCCCTATAAACGCATTCGGGTTTACACGCAGTGCGTTTTTTGTATTTTAAGACAACTCGTGTATACAAGACTTAATGAAATACATGGCTGTCAACCTAATTAAAAAAAATCTTTTGAACATTTTTTCTAACCTAACCTAAACCTTTCTGGCAGCATTTTGGTTCTGTTAAGGTCGCAGTTCTAACGTAACCTAACCCACCTTCCTGGCAGCATTTCGGTTTTGTGAGGGTCGCAGTTCTAAACTAACCTAACCCACCTTTCTGGTAGCATTTCGGTTCTGTGAGGGTCGCAGTTCTAACCTAACCTAACCCACCTTTCTGGCAGCATTTTAGTTCTGTGAAGGTCGCAGTTCTAACCTAACCCACCTTTCTGGCAGCATTTTGGTTCTGTGAAGGTCGCAGTTCTAACACCTAACCCATCTTTTTGGTAGCATTTTGGTTCTGTGAAGGTCGCAGTTCTAGTCTAACCTAACCCACCTTTCTGGCAACATTTTGGTTCTGTGAGGGTCGCAGTTCTAGCCTAACCTAACCCAAACCCACCTTCCTGGCAGCATTTCGGTTCTGTGAGGGTCGCAGTTCTAACCTAACCCACCTTTCTGGCAGCATTTTGGTTCTGTGAAGGTCGCAGTTCTAACCTAACCTAACCCACCTTCCTGGCAGCATTCAGTTCTGTGAGGGTCGCAATTCTAACCTAACCTAACCCACCTTCTGGGAGCATTTTAGTTCTATGAGTAGTTGTATGATACATACGTAAAAGATAATGTTTTTGTATTTTGCAATTGCAGGTACACAACAGTATAAACAAAATTAAGGAGGACGCTTTAAATAACTTGCAAAAAAACAATACATGTAATAGAATACTGTGTAGCCAGCACATCGTCCAGCGTACTGTCTGCTTTGCCAACAAACGTATTAATTAATCGTATGATGGTTTAATTGTATGAAAAAAAATATATCATAAAAGAGATGTATGACTATTGATTGTATGAACTTCAATGTATAGGATATATTACATCACTTATGATCAAGAAATATATGAAAACAAAAATTTGTATGAACATTAACATTATGAAGTCGAATGATTAGGAGTTTTAATATTTTATTATAATAAAAATTATGAAGAGTGATCATTATGATATAAAATTGTATGAGACTCATTTTCGGACTTCTGATATTAGGAGTTAAAAAGTTATGTGAATGAAAGTGCACCCCAATTTTCGGCTTCGCCTCAAATTGTTACCCACGCCACTCACCTTTTCTGACCTCTCTTAAACAAGAGTTGCATAAAATACTATAAAGATACATAGTATAACAGCAACCATAATTTGATAAGTAGGTAGTGAGGGACACACTCATCGCACTACGAAGAGTTTGGCGTTCACCTCACTTGTAAAATAAATGCAGAATTACGATAGGACAATTGTACGATATACAGTGCGACCCTTCTAAAAAATTATTGAGGTCGCCACTGAGCTCCAGCGGGCAACATTATCGACCAGGGTTAAAAGGCTCTTGATACTTGCGTATTACAATATGACAACTATGATAAATAAATATCATATCATTATCATACATATAAATGGCTTGCGAGTCAGACTCGCCCACAAATAATTCTGTACTAAAATCACAATAAATCAGGTTTGTTGTATGGGAGAGATGAAATATTTATTTTATTCTGTTTTTAGTTTTCTTTATACTAATAAGGTGACAAACAAGCATACGATCTGCCTGATGGTAAGCAGTTACCATAGAAATAAATGGACGCTTGCGACGCCAGGAGCATCACTCGTGCGTTGTCGACCCTTTAATAGTTCATTACGATACAAGTCCAAAAAAACTTTTTTTTTCATAACAAGTGCCTTAAAAAGAGAAATTTACGCGCACGAAGCGTGCGCAAAGTTTACTTTTCCGCACTCGCTAGGAAAAAACTTATTTACTACCCTCTTCAAGAGAACCACACTGTAGCCCTCTGAGAAAACGTCGACAGGAAGCTTATTACACATGCGGTTTGTTCGCCGTAGGAAAATCCTCTGGAACCGTACAGTTCTCGGCCGTTGACGCTCAAGTGCGTGAGGATGAACAATTGAACTGAACACTCCATAGATAGTGACTTGTGCGATAATGAAAGTAGCTGTTAATATGACGGATTTCCTGTTATAGTGGCAACAGATGTAACTATCACGGTTCCTGAGATACAGCATAGTGACATGTGGCAGAGTTCTCCGATAGGCACACAGTGTTTAAATAACACTAGTTTATTTAAGCGTATTTATATATTTTTTGTACTCCAACACTTAAATCTGTCAATGAGATGATTGTCAGCGATATACAAATTAAATTCATTTGAGTAACGAAAGAATACTTATTTGTTCAACAAGAGAGCAAAGTAGATTTTTGCTTCGAGTGTTGATGTTGACTTCGAAATTTGTAAATCTTGGTATAAAACTATTTTAGAGTTTTATAGCTTGTTATCAGTTGATCTATTTTGTAAAAAGTTAAGTCATATACTAATTATGAGTGATTCAGAGGAGCAATGCACTCCTGAAGAAATAAAGCCACTGGCACTCAAAGCGACTAAAGACTTATTACCTTAGAAGTCGAAAAAAGCGTATCAAAAATGTTATGAGACTTTTATGAATTGGAAATTACAAAAAAAGCTTCAACTTTCTCTGAAATCGTGTCATTGGCATATTTTGAAGAATTATGCGACAAGTTCTCACCATCAACATTGTGGACAGAATACTCAATGTTTACACTTAGTATAATTAGTATAATATACACCATGAAGCAGATTTATTTAAATGGCACTCAAAGCGACTAAAGACTTATTACCTTAGAAGTCGAAAAAAGCGTATCAAAAATGTTATGAGACTTTTATGAATTGGAAATTACAAAAAAAGCTTCAACTTTCTCTGAAATCGTGTCATTGGCATATTTTGAAGAATTATGCGACAAGTTCTCACCATCAACATTGTGGACAGAATACTCAATGTTTAAATCCTCACTTAGTATAATTAGTATAATATACACCATGAAGCAGATTTATTTAAAAGAAAATCCGAAGGTTGAGCCAAAAAAGCCTTTCTGCCGGAAGATATTAAGAGATTCATTTGCGAGGCACCAGATGCCCTTTACCTTTTTTCTACGGTTTGTATTTTATATTTTGTAAGACTATCCTGTCTTTTACATGTTTTATATAAAAGTTCTTAGCAAGCTTATGTTTAGTTTTTTAACACTTTTAACATTTCATTTAATTTTTGTTTTAGATTGCTGTAATATTCGAAAACTTGGGAGCATGCCGAAGGGTGGAATTACATAAATTAAAACATAAAGATGTAAAGGACCTGGGTCTGGGTATCACTCTATTAGTACAGGTATTTGATACTAAAAATGTATGTTGGACCGTGCATTCACAGTGACAGCTGATTATTTATAATATATCTAAATATACATGAATCTTCGGCCAAACCCATGCAAAAGTATCAATTTCTTTGTTGGATTCTTCAAAGGACAGTGTTGGTATTAATACTTTTGGATCTATGGGAAAAACTGTAGCCAGCTATTTAAATTTACCTGAGCCAAATCTAAATACCGGACACTCATTTAGACGAACATCAGCTACAATTTTAATCATCAACGGAGGGGACATCACTGACCTAAAAAGGCATGGAGGATGGAAGTCTACATCCGTTGCAGAAGGCTATATTGATACCTCTATGCGAACCAAAATGAAGGTCTCTGAAATAGATGGGATCAATAGACTTATATGGACCGGATGGAGCTAATTGCATACCTGGATCAGCCAACGGAACCTCTTCCAGATTTGAATGTTCCAACCAACAGCTTCAATGTTAAAATTAGTTCCAAATCCAAAGTCTGCACCACCACCTCCTGCCACAAAATGACAATACAGTTCCCTTCCCGCACCCACCTTAGGAGATTCCCCAATACATGAAATAAACTTGTCCCAAATTGTGAACCCAAATAATGCACCAATAATAATCTCAAAGAACACCATTCAGAACTTGCTTATTCACTATCAGAATACAGAATACAGAATTTATTTGGTAAAAGTAAATTTCTTACATGTCAATTTTTATATAGGTGGGTAGGTATGTACCTAATTACAATTAATAGATGTCATTTTACAATAATAGTCGGTACTTAGGTTTAAAATGTATACAATAGGTATTAAATATTACGTTTATACAATATAAAGAAAACAGCGCTGGGTCAGTGATCTTTACCGTAATATATTTGTAAAGTCATTTATGCAATAGTATGCCCTTTCAATAAGTAGTTGTTTTAATTTAGATTTAAATATCTGGTCTGTTTTAGAGTCTGTTATGCAGGCTGGTAATGAGTTATAGATGAGTGGTCCCATGATGCTGAGTGAGTGTCGTGACTTGGCAAGTCGTCGCCGCGGTACGATGAGCTGGGGACGTCTGCGCGCGGGGGTGTCGCGGGTTTGGGCGCTGGGTTTATACTTATCAAAATTTGTCCTAACGTGCATACAAGCAGGCATAATATATACGCACGGTAAGGTAAGTATCTTATGTTTCCTAAATAGTTCTTGTGCCGGATGACTAACAGGTTTTCCGTCAATTATACGCACTGCTCGTTTTTGCATACGAAACATTCTGTCGCGATCAGCGGCTGTGGCCCATAGATCCACGCCTTGAATTAAGATCGAATGAAAATACCCAAAATATGCTTTCTTGAGATTCTCAATCGATAGGCTAGGGGCCAATCTCGACAGAGCATAACATGCTGAGGCCAGTCGATCACAAGTCAACGCGATGTGCGGAGCCCATGTCAGCCCGGCGTCAATTGTAAACCCGAGGTACTTTGAAGTGCCTACTTGTGGGATTTGAGTATCATTTAATACAATGTTTAGACTTCTTTTTATTGTATTTTTTAGCTGAAAATGGATAATATTTGTCTTATCAAGGTTTAGCATCATACCGTTAGCAGAAAACCATTTATCAATTTCATTTATCACCTTACAGAGGTCAGATTTTAAGTTTTCGAAACTGTCAGCATTACCTATAATGCAGGTATCGTCGGCAAACATAACGTATTCTACACCGGTACAAGCAGTTATTATATCATTTACTAGGATTAGGAATAGGTAGTTTCCGGCGACCGAGCCCTGCGGGACGGCACTGTCACCCGTTGACACCAGGTCTGACCTGGAGTTCCGAACATAAGTGCACTGCTTCCTGTTTTGTAGGAAAGACGCAAACGTTTTGTGAAGTGAGCCTGTAATACCATACTGTGACAACTTATTCAAGAGTAGAGGGTGGTCAATCATCTCGAAGGCGCGCGACAAGTCGCAGAAGATAGCGGCGACCTGCCGCGCGTCCTCGAGGTGGCCCAGCACTCGCCCCACCACGTCGCGCACGGCGTCACATGTGGATCGGCCGGGTTGGTAGGCATATTGTTGTTTATTTAATAAACTATTTTCGGTAAAATGTTTCATCAGTGTATTACTAATCAGTCGTTCGAAAATTTTCGATATTATTGGGACAAGTGATATCGGCCGGTATGACTTGGGTAAAAGCACTTCACCTTTGCCCTTGTATACGGGCTGCACCTTTATTAATTTTAAGATATCGGGGTAGACCCCGACGGTTACACATTCATTCAATAATAATAGTAGCAATGATATAAGTGATGGTGGTAGGCAATCAATGAAATTATTTTACATGTTAATATCATTTCGCTTAGAGTGAACGGGGTGAAAATTAATTTAGGTAAGTTGATAGGTACTTGAGCGCAGTTGGTACGCAGGGCTTGGAGTTGTTCGCATTTGTTTCAACGTAGTACCTATTCAGGTGCGCGGCCGCCGAGGCAGCCCGCGCGTCGGCGCAGTCGCCCGCAGACCTGCTAATGAGAATGTCGATCGCGCGGTTCCCTTCTTTGTTATTTTTACAAGTTTCTTGTGAAATGACTCGCCATATGCTACGACACATATTATCGGTATTTTTTGAAATTTCATTGTTTATATAGGTTCTACGAACGTTTTTTAACAAGGCCCAATATAAAGGTTCCGTCCTCATAACATCAGACAATGACTCAGCATCATTAGGGTTTTGGGAAAGGGTCATTTTTAGGTTACAAATATGTTTCCGTTTAGTTTTTACGAGATCAGTGACCCACGCATCGCGGGACATTTTTACAGGATGGTATTTTATCGGAAAATGTACATCAAAATAATATTTTAAAACATTTATTACGGATTCCAATTTTTTATTAGGGTCATTGTTTTTATTTATAAGAGAGTCCCAGTCATACATATCAAGATCTCTAGTAAAAGTTTGTTTCCTGGATTGTGAGAAATTTCGTTGTAGGTAATGTATGAGATTTTGAAGTGTTTTTATTAATAATATTTATACCAATGCTAATAGATAAGTGATCGGATAAGTTCATGTCATTACAGTATATATTTATTATGTCAGACTTAGCTATATTAGAATAAGCATGATCAATACAGGTTTTAGAGGTACTCGTTATTCTAGTCGGTACATTCACGAGGCTCCTAAATCCACTTAGCTTAATAGTTTCATTCAGATTTTTTGTAATTTTAAACTTAATCAATAAATCAATATTTATGTCACCCAATATTATAACTTTGTTATTTTTAATAGCAATTAAATTTAATAATTCGTCAAGCTTCGATAGATATACATCTACATCACCATTTGGCGGCCTATAAATGCACACTACAATTAGGTCAAGGCCAATGCATTCAATGGCACATGCTTCGAACTGCATTTCGATAGATAAGGCCGTCACTTCCTTGCGCTCCATAGCCAGTATGTCTCCGCCAACGTAGATACCTACCCCTCCTCCCATGCGCGAGGGTCGGCAGTAATGGGCTCGAAGATGATAATTTCGAATGTTTATTGATTCGATAATTTTTGAGTCAAGCCAATGTTCAGATAAGCACAATATATCGATGTTTTCGCGTAACTGCAGTTCACTTTCCAGCTTATAACTCTTATAAGTTTTGTTTGTCAATCTATTTATATTTTGATGAAGCACGTTGAGTTTTTTAGTAGTACAATTCACTTGTATTTGTTTCACCGGGAGTGACTCCCGGCGTCGCAGAAAGGGCCGCCACTCAGAAATGCTTGTATTTATAGGCCATGCAGAGGGCGAGAGAAACTTGTCGTAGACTGTTGACGGGATACCAATTTTGAAAGAGTTGTAATTGTCGCGTTTTGATTGAATTTTTTCTACACTGTATTCAACACCATCTTGAATATTTTTTAGATGATTTATTAGACTCTCAGGTGTTGTATTTTTCGTGAAAAAACAGCCATGAAGATATTTAGGGATATCGACTCCTTTTACTGATGAGTTGGTTGCTGATCCTTTTAACATTATGGTTGATTTTAATTGTTTACGGTGATTACGCCGATTATGAACAGTTTGCCATATGTTTTCGTTTTTTTCGTTAACCGATCTATCACGAGTACACCATTGAGTACGGACTCAATGGTGTACTCGTGATAGATCGGTTTGGTTCGGGAGTTGTGCATTCCGTTACGATGACATCGTTCGCTTCGGTTTCGATCCGCTTTCCGACAGCGGCTGCAGCGCTGGGTTTAGTGCGCAGAGCAGCGGCTGCATTTAGACGCGCTTGTCGTACAGGTCGCTGCAGCGCTTTTGGGGCTGATGCAGTATGGGGCTCGTAGAAATTTGACCAACGACATCTGTATTTGGTTGGTTAATCACCTTAATTTGAGACTGAATTATTTGGTTTTGCTCCGTAATTATAGTTTCAAGCGTACTCACTTCGTTCACAAGCAATGCCGTCTTTTGTAACTCACCTATCGCGGTTTCTAAAGGTTTATTTGCCATTATGTCAACGTTTACGATTTATAATGCACAGGGCAATATCACAGAGGTAATCCGACTGATCCGACGATATCATACGAGTAAATAAAAATCGACACATTATAACAGCTTCTGATTATAAATAAATTGATTTACATAAATACTGGGATTTTATTTACTTAAACTAATGAACAATGTTATTGGTTTACTTTTTTACTCTTAGTTGTGTGAAGGTAACTGTTAGTACCTAAGGGTCCAAATGGAAAAAAAATGTGCGCTGAGTTACAGTTTTGTAATTTTTACCAGAGCTAGAGGGTGTAAAAATAACAATTTTTAGATGTGGAGGGAAAACCAATTCCCCCCCTGAACGAGGGGGAGGGGGGGTAAATGTGCAAACGGAAGGGTTATGAATTATAAATATTAGATGTCATATACCAAAGAAAAACGACCAAGATCACCTAATGTCCGGGGTAGGGATCGAACCCACGTACTCAGCTTTCGCGGCTGATGCCTGTACTCCTCGGTCTTAGCAACCACCGGTCAAATTTCTCGGGTATATT